>JASANB010004301.1:0-200387 GCA_030248155.1 Sabatieria punctata | reverse complement strand
TTAACATGCATTTGGCGATAAAGTCAGCTTAGTTAACTATGGGCCTGAGGCAAGTTGGGTCATATCACCGATCCGGCAACAATTTTATGAGCATAAACTAGACCACGAACGATGACGCTCGGCGCATACTTAGAAGAAAGCACACCCCTAGATCTGTCCTCCTGTCCGACGGTCCTCAAAATGCTCAGTAACCCGACTCTGACGGCTTATGGTTTAGGAATGGCAGGTAAACTGCAGGTTGAAGCGTGTAACACGAATAACTTTCAAGCAAACTGGACAATGTCCACTGTCAATTGGTACCATGATCTGTATTCTAAGCTGATTATTAGCCCTATGTAGTATTGACTCATTGATTTTCGGACATTTGTCAATTGTACGAATAGTATCAGCAACAGGTGGGTTGGTCAATCAATCTCTGCTGATTTTTTTGGTAACACATAGCTCGGCGTTTCACTCTTGATCAATTATGGATAAATAAGGAATTATACATCAGTCCTTTGTAAAGCCGTGAGTTCGCTGGATATATTTCCTGTCCCTTCTGCTGCTGCTGATATTCGACATTCTGACATGTCCCATTCATCATTGATCATTTATTGTACTTGGATCTCCGTCTCCTGCTCGTAACAGGCAAGTCTTTGGACAGCTTGTGGGGCGGATTCGGTAGGTCAGACAGAAATAAACTTTGCAAGCTGAGGTGGAACAGCAAAGGCGAGCTGAAAATAACACAAAGCATCAAAATCTATCTAGCATGACAGCCTTACAAAGACCACACGCGGCACTAATGGAGACAGCCCGCTAGCAGGTCACACCCGATTTAGGTATGAATTTGGCGCAAAAGTTTGAATGGTCGTATTTCTTGAAGGAGATGTCGTACAGTAAAAAATGGGTCATTTTCGGATGTAGCGAAGAAATTTATATCTAGTAGAACAGAGCCAAAGCAATAATAGCGGCTCTAATCGACGCAGTCCGTTTTGAAGGACAAAACAGAGTGAGAGCTGTAAGTGCAGATTTGCCGCGAAACTTTGAACGGCCATATCTCGGGAAGCAGACCTGCTAGAGCAAAATTGAAGTCATTTTTGGAATCAGTGGGAAAAAGTACATCTGGTGAGCTGGTCAGAAATAAAATTTTGGGCCTGGATAAAAAAAATGATTTTTTGAGCACCACCAAAATTGCACTTTTTTGTAGTAGTGATTTTCAACTCGCCATAACTTACGAACGGGAGGTCGTAGCGCAAAAATGAAGTTAGTTTTAAACTCAGCAGGCTAAAATAGGTCTAGCAAACTGCCCCGTGACTGGGTTTAGGCTGGCCATCAAAAGATATGCTCACCAGGGCGGCATTGATTTTCGGAAATTTGGACTTGAATATCTCCCGATCCAGGCCGAGTCTAGCCAAACGGACTTTATATTTGAAATCAGCGCCTCAAACTGCATCAGATAGACTACTTTAAAAATAATTTTGAGCAAAAAAATTTTTTTCGGAAACCTTTGAGGGGGCCAAACCCCCCCCCGCATCACCCCTTCGATTTTGACCAATTTCTGTGGATTATGTTTGGCCAGTTATGAGCTAACTTTGAAGAAAGTTCCAGGTGGCCCACGCTTCTGTGGCTGGAGTTATGGGCGAATATTCGCAAAAAATGGAGGGTGCATTTTTGTCATTTTTGGTACATTTCGGAAAATAACTCGCTAACCAGGTACGATACGGAAAAAGTTGAGTGGGGGATTTAAAGTATTTTGAAATAGCTATCGACTGGTGCGCATGCGAAAGCTGTCGGTTTAGAAATGCGCAAACGGCACACGTTTGAATTTGGGTCGTTAGAGGTCCAAAAATTGGCCAAAAAACGGCTGGCGAGCCAACTTTGAGGGGGTGTAGCTCCGGTTCTAGGGGGGTGTTTTTCTTCTAGTATGCGCCGAAGGTCATCGTTCGTGGTCTAGTTTATGCTCATAAAATTTTAGCCGGATCGGTGAGATGACCCAACTTGCCGTCCCTAAGCTGACTTTCTCGCGAAATGCATGTTAAATGTTTACTAGTAATTTCACGTACATAATTATGTTTTCTAACCGAGATATTGGTAGGCAGGCAACCAAGACTGTTTACCGCATGCAACGCACGCTAAGGGGCCGTTCATAAACGACGTCGTTCCAGAGGGGGGGAGGGGGGTCGGCGGAAATGCGACGATAGACGACGCACCAGGAGGGGGAGGGGGTTAGCAAAAAACGACGTCGCTTTTTTATGAATTTTAGGGTACTTCAATTACATTATTTTCGATTTATGAACATTCTGTCAAACGTTTCTCCATACAGAAAAGTTTTCCAGAGCGGTTGTAGGGATTTATTCTATTGATTGCGCAGTATGGTAACAAAAAAACGTGACAGTACTGTATGTACTGCCCTTTTATCGGGGGGGGGGGTAAACCGAAAACGACGTCGCCATAGGGGGGGGGGTTCCCAAGAAACGATGCAAGGCGATTTTGGGGGGAGGGGGTCCGAAAAATCGGGATTTTGGAACGACGTCGTTTATGAACGGCCCCTAAAACCTACGATTTTAACCGATTTCCGGGTATTTTTAAAATCCCAATTCAGATTCGAATACCCATGGCAACAGTACATTACATAAATTGATTTAAGCAAAGTTAAATGAAGTAGCCACATAAATTTCTGGCTTGAAACGTTGCTTCACCTGTCCATGATAATTTTGGGCTAGTTTCACACGCAAAGAGAGCAGGTGCAGTCAGTTTTGCTGCGAGGACATTACTCGCTAGCTGGCTCAGTGTTTCTGACTGAATGTGCAGAGATCGTCGCAAAGTAATGCGCTTTGCATTCCTTCTACTCGTTTTCTTTGTACCCTTCTGTGTCTTTATCGGTCTTGCACTTGTACAGTATGCCCTTTACACCACGTGCCGAAAGCGGAAATCTACTTTATGTCGGTGTTTTAAGCCGAAACTCTAAAATCTAAATGGCCAAAATCAAGGTTGCTTGATTTATACAGTTGTACTTCGTTGAGCTATTTTGAGCTACAATTGTAGCTACTTCTTATTCCGAATATGTTCGCATTTCAAATAGGTTTTTAGGCATGCGTTTCTGAGGCCAATCTGTTTTTGGAAACATGGACATATTTTTTGCTATAAGAATTTATTTCATTACTTTTTGTTATCCTCTCTCGGTAAACTTCCGAAAATCTCACCATCACTTTGGACCTTATTTTGTCTAAAGATGATGTATAGATTGCTAGAAACCTTTTTAAACAGAAAATTTTGAATTTCTAGGTTGAATTGTCGAAAAGTAGCCGAAAATTTAAGTCAATAACCCATTTTTAGATGAATACGTTGCATGTCTAAAATATTTACGCGAACATTCAATTTTCAAAAACATATCTGTTGTGTTATCTGTGTGTTTGTTTGTCGAATTACATACATACATTTGTATTAAAAATTTCGATATTTTCCCATTGTCACGAAAAAATAACCGCCAATTGTGTAATCAGTTTGAGTGAAGCCTTCCTTAGTTCTCGACTGATCATCAAACAGACCTCAAATATAAATTTATATTTATATAAAAAAGAAACTCCAATTCAGACAAGAAATCTGTGCAGAAAAACCGTCAATCTTCTTTCTCCCTCCAGTTGTATCTTAGAAACGGCCGAAGTAAACAAACGTTAATCTAGTAGGCGTGTATAAGAGCGCAATGATTATACTCTTTTTAGCTGGCACCCGCTTCCTGAACGGTCTCCAGGCACGAACCAACAATTTTAGCTGCATTTAGCTTGAAACCTAGAGACACAGGTGTTGCCGTACTAAAATTGTCCAAATGTATGCTCTCTTAAAAATCTGTCAGAGTCTGTTGGTGTATTCCAGGTCGGTTTTATATTCTACGCATGAAAGCGGTCAATCAGAAAATTTTCTTCTATCAAATAGCTAGGCAACGCGGAATTAAAACAAGTGGCCTTAAAAGGAATTTCTCAAGGCTCGTCAAATTGCTACCCGTAATTGCCCTGCCTGTCCCTCGTTTATGTTTCTAACGTCCACCAGTTTATGGACTGCAATTTATCCAGGCTAATTTATGTGCTCTGTCTACTTTTAGGCTGAGAATGGATCGACTTAGAGAAGGTTGCGCAACAATGCGAGGCCTAGCGTGCTTTTCCCGAATCAACCCCAAGCACATTGTGCTGTTGTTTTTGTTGTTGGCTTATAACTTCTTGGGTGGCTGGATTTTTATGAGTTTGGAAGGACCGAATGAACTTAGAAATGTTACTGGTGAACACGAAACTGCCAGAAAGTCGTATCGCCAGCTGTTAAGACATAGGAAAGTTTTGAAGGTATTGAACAATTGTATCTTGCAAATTTGCTTCAATTTTATTTAAATTTAAATTTTCAATGATTTCACATCACTAGCTTTCGAAAGATGGAACAAAGTTTGAACCGAAAATCGATTAAAAATGAAAAATTGTTTTTAGCGCCTGGTATACACTCGCTCGTCTGTCCTCAATGAGGATGAATACGATTCGCTAATTTGGTATCTGGATAAAACCATTCCGGAAAGACCTAAAAAGTCGCCGCTACGTTGGACCTTCTTCAACAGCGTTTTCTTCGCCGGAACCATCTATACTACAATTGGTTTGTTACTATAATTCTTACCTGATCGTCAAAATAATATTTTTCAACTGTCTTTGTTAGTTCAGGCGTTTGTTATACCGTAAAATTTCCAATAATAGTATTTTTGCGTGATTGCTTTTCGGGGCGCTAGTATTGGAGCGTGCGCGTTTATTATTTCAATGCTACATTGACCATCTCAAGTATCCTCATTTATCTGAAAACACAGGCTATTTTTGTCTTAAACACAAGCAATTTTTATATGAGTTTTAGTCTGACTAATGTTTGCAAGCTTAATCGAAAAAAAATTGTCTCAAAGAGACAGTATTTTACATTGGAAACACCTACAAAGCGTTGATAGTAGTGCGCGTGGGAGCGCTATTATTACAAGGGCGCTACTATTAGAGCGTGTGCGTATATTTTCGGGCTGTCCGTAAAGGGCGCTACTATTAGAAGTTTTACGGTATGTAAAATCATAAAGCAAAGTGCTCTGAATCTGTTGGTACAAAAAATTTTAAAATCGGACCAGACAACTTGAAGATATCATCAAATGAAAAGGAAAAACACCAGCATTTTAAACGGTCGCTTTTCAAATATGCATGAACCGATTTTTCTGCTTCAAGCAACACTAGAAAGTCTGTAAAACTATGCTTAGTTTTTGAAAGAAGTTCTTTCTCCTCCATAAAAAGCTGGTTAGAAACAAGTTCCATTTCAGGCTATGGCACCTTCGCTCCGGTGACAACCGGCGGTCGTTTCGCCACCATAATCTATGCCATATTTGGCATTCCATTGTTCATAACCATTCTAAACGACCTGGGTTATTTACTTTTCATGGCCACCACCAGTTTGTGGAACGCCTACGTGAAGTTGGTGCGCATTCTGAATGGCAGAGTGTGTGGCGGACGACTGAGCTGTGTGAAAGACCTGAAGCACATAAATGCCGCCGACCTGGACCAGGACAACGACCAGCAGATAGACGCTGCCAACGTTCCGCTGACTTTGGCCATCTTTCTCTTCGTTTTCTGGGTCTGCAGCTGCGCCGCTCTGTTTTGTCTGTGGGAACCGTGGAGCTATTTCACTTCCTTCTACTTCTTCTTCATCTCGCTCACTACTATTGGTTTGTTTTATATTGTAAAGCGTGTTCTACTTACGCTTGTAATCGCTGAAAAGATTTGAATCCAAATCCATTTAAAATTAACAGAACATGAGCTACCGTATAAAAGACGCTCGAGGCCGGTCTTCGTGAAATTAAGAATAGCCGCGCTATTTTCCGCCATTGTTTTTTCGGAGTAAAAAATTAAACGATAAAGATCGCGAACATAAAAAATGCTAAAGAACAAGCAGAATAGGGATTTTAGGAAGGCGACGTATTACTTTAGGAATCGCATGAAGCTTAGCTTAACCAGTCCTTTCTCTCTCCTACTCTGCACTGCTGCCGCCGCCCGAAGTGAAGAAACGAATAAAAATAATAAAAAGAAGAGTTGTTAGCCAGCTTAGTCCCTTCCAAGTACAAAATCACTTTTCTGACTGTGTGTATTATGCGAATGCAATGATTCCTTTCTCAACCAGCTCATTCCTCTGATTGAATCCGATAAAAAATAGTTTTCTTTTTTCTTTACTTTCCCTCCCTCCAGCGTTGAAAGCTGCTTAAGATCAGTGGCGTAGTTTACGTAGCTTACAGTAGTCTTATATTCCGCGTCGAGACAGTAAATCCTAGTTCAAATTGTGATGTCCCACCTGATGATCAAAGACAGAGTGACATTCAGAGATTACAAGCTATGCGCACATGGCCTGTACTCTTTATTTCATACCTACTTAACAATTACACGATGGGTTTGAGGCCATACATGTATTAGGGTGTTTCGATGTTTACCCCTAGCTAGAATGGCTAACCCCCCTCTCATTCCGCACCCCCCCCCCCCCGACTCGACACACTTGGTGTAGCGGTTTAGGCCACAAAGGCACTGTGCGCTCATCCACTTGGCGGTGCAAGTTTCTTGCCGCAAACGTGTCGTCTGCACGAAGGCCAACCCAGGCCACCGAAAGCTGGTGACAGCGAGTAGGTAAAATTGGGGTCTGGCGCCGGCGGGGGGTTGAACCCAAATTTTGGGAGGGGGTTGGGCACAAAAAAGCTCAAAAATCGAAAAAATCGCTAATTTTTCGGCTAAAGATCGTCAAAAATCGCTAATTTGGGCTGAAATACAGCTAAAAAGTGCTGTTTTGCAGGCTAATTTGGCAATTTTTTGTCTGAAAATATAAAAATTCGCAATAATTTGCTCAAAAAATTACTTGCTAGAAAAATCGGAGGGGGTCCCCCATCCATCCGGGGGGTCTGGTCTAAGTCGTGTGGGGGCAGACCCCCAGACCCCCTGTTAGATGTACTGTATGCCTAATAGCTCTTAAACCAAATTTGACTGCTTGAAAATTTCAACAGTTAGCCTTCTTTTTAATTAGAACATCCTAAAAACGCATTTCCATACGTTTCGTATAGCTGTTCGAAATTTTCGAGGGCGAAACCACATGGACCGGCACTTGACTGACAAGACAACCCCTCCAACCCAGACCGGCTGCCCTGACTGTTAATCCCAACGTTCTTTAGCTTTTGTGTTGCTCTCCGATTGAATAGTAATGCTTCACTTCTAGCATAAATTCAGATAAGGAAAACCGTACAATAGTTGTCTTTAGTACGCAAGCATTCCTATCGTTCTAATACAGTTAGTTACTACATACAGCATGTACTAAGGCCAAGGGCTTTTAGACTTAGGCGGTTTACCCCTCACCCCCGAGACTGTTTGGAGGCACCCCTCCCCGGCCCTAAAATACTTTAGTAACAGCTGCAGTACTAATAAACTGGCTAAAGAAATCACTAATTTTTACTTTAAGGGGCCGTTCATAAACGACGTCGTTCCAAAATCCCGATTTTTCGGACCCCCCCTCCCCCCAAAATCGCCTTGCGTCGTTTCTTGGGGACCCCCCCCTACGGCGACGTCGTTTTCGGTTTACCCCCCCCCCAATAAAACGGCAGTACATAGAGTACTGTGACGTTTTCTTGTTACCATACTGCACAATCAATAGAATAAATCCCTACAACCGCTCTGGGAAGCTTTTCTGTATGGAGAAACGTTTGATAGAATGTGCATAAATCGAAAATAATGTAATTGAAGTACCCTAAAATTCCGAAAAAAGCGACGTCGTTTTTTGCTAACCCCCTCCCCCTCCTGTTGCGTCGTCTATCGTCGCATTTCAGCCGACCCCCCCCTCCCCCCCTCTGGAACGACGTCGTTTATGAACGGCCCCTAAGTGGTCTTTGGTAACTGAATTTTGTCGTTTCCCCTGCAGATATTTTGGAGAAATCGGTATTTAGAAGCCCTTTCTGGTGTTTTTTGCTCTTTTTTTAGCTCTTACACGCTATTTTGGCCTCCTTTCTATAAGACGTGCTAAAACGCATTCCCTGGCGTTTTGAAGCTTTTTGAAATTTTAAAGCCCCTCTGGGCAAAATCCCCTGGAGCCTCTTCTGCCGGAACCTCCCTACCCCTCCCCAAAGCTGGTATGATTTTACTGAAACTACAGTAGCAAATCGATTTCGAGAAACAATTCGGGCTCATAAACTTTACTGGTACTAAAAACGTAAAGCAAAAATCCTAAATTTTGACGACTCAATAAAATCGAAGGTTAGTGATTAATAAAAATATATTTTAGGCCTTGGTGACGTGACTCCGGGTGATTTGAGCTCTAAAATGATAACGCTTATCTTTGTTGTCTTGGGATTATCAGTAGTGAGCATGTCAATCAACGTCATTCAAGCCAAAGCCGAGATAGCCTTCCACGAACTGGAGGAACGAATCGAACAGGTCCTATAATATGCAAATTTTTCTCTTAGCTGTATGCTAATTTTAGGCTTACAAAGACGCATTGGACAATGACAGCGACACAGAACAGGCTAAACCTCTGAAGTCCAAAGAAATAGACAAGAAGACACTGTCTTCCACTAGATACGCTATGATTGACAATAAACGGTAAAAGGAAAAGAAATTACAGAGAGAGGTCAGTTTATCTGTTGTAGCAAGAAAATGCTGGAGACAAAATTGGCTAAGAAAGCGCGATTACGTGCCACCGGGTGCCAAACGATTGCCAAGAAAACCAGCCAGAAAGGTACGCAGACCGATCCGAAGGATGAAGTTCAAGATGTCAGACCGGTTGACGTTGAGTGATTTGATTTCTAGTGTTTCTGTTGTCTTTTACGTAATTTTATTGTCGCAGAAAATCCGCTGTGTAAATTTTTTTTAGTATGATAAGTTTATAGGGCATGAACGAAAGCCGTAACAGAGCAAAGAAATAAACAAGACAACAATATAGCACCAGTGGATGAAGAAAGTCAGCCAAGCAGAAATTGAGCATAGTTGCGTGCCTGTAGTAGTAGTGGACAGGTGCAGAAAGTATGTAGCCGACACAGCTAACAGTGGAGAGAAAATAGTCCAAGCAGCAATTCTGATCTGACAGTCCAATCAGTCCGGAAAGCAGGCATGTCCTTGGTCAGAGAGAAGAAAGCTGTCCATACAGTCACAAGACTTAGTTGACTTGTTCCCACGAGTCCATTAAAACAAATCCACTCAGCTTTCAAAGATGCAGGGAGTGGCATAGGATACGCATGGGAGCATGCACATGCAGCCCATAAATTCTAAAGTCCGTGTAACTGATAACCAGGTGGTACGTAGAGTCCATATCCGCTGTGTAAATTGACATCAGTTAATGCGCGAAAACAACTACACTTGGTGTAGCGGTTTAGGCCGCAAAGCCACTGTGCGCTCATCCACTCGGCGGTGCAATTTTCTTGCCGCAAACTGGTCGTCGGCACAAAGCCCAACCCAGGCCACCGAAAGCATGGTGACAGGGAGTAGGTAAAATGAGGGTCTGGCGCCGGCCGGGGAGTTTGAACCCAAATTTTGGGAGGGGGTTGGGCACAAAAACGCTCAAAAATCGAAAAAATCGCTAATTTTTCGGCTAAAAATCGTCAAAAATCGCTAATTTGGGCTGAAATACAGCTAAAAAGTGCTGTTTTGCAGGCTAATTTGGCAATTTTTTGTCTGAAAATATAAAAATTCGCAATAATTTGCTCAAAAAATTACTTGCTAGAAAAATCGGAGGGGTCCCCCATCCATCCGGGGGGTCTGGTCTAAGTCGGGTGGGGCAGACCCCCAGACCCCCCCTGTTAGATGTACTGTATGCCTAATACGTACCTCTTAAACCAAATTTGACTGCTTGAAAATTTCAACAGTGAGCCTTCTTTTTGATTAGAGCGTCCTAAAAACGCATTTCCATACGTTTCGTATAGCTGTTCGAAATTTTCGAGGGCGAAACCACATGGACCGACAACCCCTCCAACCCAGACCGGCTGCCCTGACTGTTAATCCCAACGTTCTTTAGCTTTGTGTTGCTCTCCGATTGAATAGTAATGCTTCACTTCAGGCATAAATATAGATAAGGAAAACTGTTATTGTTGTCAGAAAGTTTCTCATTGATTCCTGTCGTTTTAATACAGTTAGTTACTACATACAGTATGTACTAAGGGCCAAGGCCTTTTAGGCTCAGGCGGTTTACCCCTCACCTCCGAGACTGTGTAGAGGCACCACTTCACGGCCCTAAAAAACTGTACAGGTGCTAGTAACAGTTGCAGTACTAATAAACTGGCTAAAGAAATCACTAATTTTTAGTTTAAGTGGTCTTTGGTAACTGAATTTTGCCGTTTCCCCTGCAGATATTTTGGACAAGTGTTTTGGAAGCCCTTTCTGTCGTTTTTTGCTCTTTTTTAGCTCTTACACGCTATTTTGGCCTCCTTTCTGACGTTCTAAAAACGCATTCCCTGGCGTTTTGAAGCTTTTTGAAATTTTGAAGCCCCTCTGGGCAAAATCCCCTGGAGCCTCTTCTGACGGAACCTCCCTACCCCTCCGATTTTTCTAGCAAGTAGTTTTTTGAGCAAATTTTTGCGAATTTTCACTATTTCAGACAAAATATTGCCAAATTAGCCTGCAAAACAGCACTTTTTAGCTGTTTTTCGGCCCAAATTAGCGATTTTTGACGATTTTTAGCCGATTATGATTTTACTGAAACTACAGTAGCAAATCCATTTCGAGAAACAATTCGGTCTCATAAACTTTACTGGTACTAAAAAACGCAGAACAAAAATCCTAAATTTTGACGACTCAATAAAATCGAAGGTTAGTGATTAATAAAAATATATTTTAGGCCTTGGTGACGTGACTCCGGGTGATTTGAGCTCCAAAATGATAACGCTTATCTTTGTTGTCTTGGGATTATCAGTAGTGAGCATGTCAATCAACGTCATTCAAGCCAAAGCCGAGATAGCCTTCCACGAACTGGAGGAACGAATCGAACAGGTCCTATAATAGGCAAATTTTTCTCTTAGCTGTATGCTAATTTTAGGCTTACAAAGACGCATTGGACAATGACAGCGACACAGAGCAGGCTAAGCCTCTGAAGTCAAAAGAAATAGACAAGAAGACACTGTCTTCCACTAGATACGCCATGATTGACAATAAACGGTAAAAGGAAAAGAAATTACAGAAAGATCTGAGATGATTTGTTGTAGCAAGAAAATGCTGGAGACAAAATTGGCTAAGAAAGCGCGATTACGTGCCACCGGGTGCCAAACGATTGCCAGGAAAACCAGTCAGAAAGGCACGCAGACAGATCCGAAGGATGAAGTTCAAGATGTCAGACCGGTTGACGTTGAGTGATTTGATTTCTAGTGTTTCTGTTGTCTTATGTTCAATTTTATCGTCGCTGAAAATCCACGCTGTAAATTAATTTTTCGTTTGGGTATATTTTATTGGTAATTAGCTTATAACAGATCGTTCGTACCAAAGAGTCAGTTTAAACACAGCACACATCGTGCGCACACAGCGAATAATGTCTGCCGCACCATTGAATCGAACAGTATCCCAGTTCCAGGAAAGGCTATTACTTAGTCCTTTTACTGCTCTCTGCATCCGAGTCTGGAGGTCTCTGAATTTTACACATTCTAAGTAAAAATGTTTAGGGTAGTCCCCTCCTTTCAATCCACACGCTATACAATCTGTCACACCATTTTCTGGCAAAATACACCGGAACGGCAACGCTCTGTGTAGTAATTTATAGCTAAATATTCGTTCTTGGCTTGGAAGCTGTTTACATAAAATTTGTGACCAGATCAGGTCCCAGTCCAAATACGGTTCCGAGTCAACGCATGCAACTAATTTGGATCTGGAACTTTGAATGTATTATTTTCGATTTAGGTACATTCTGTCAAAGATTTCTACATTCAGAAAAGCTTCCCAGAGTGGCTGAAGGGATCTATTCAATTCATTGTACAGTATGGCAACAAGAAAAAATGACAGTACTGCATGTACTGCACTTTTATCGGGGGGGGGGGGGGTAACCCGAAAACGACGTCGCCTAGGGGAGGGGTCCCCAGAAACGAGGCAAGACGATTTTGGGGGGAGGGGGGTCCGAAAAATCGGGATTTTGCAACGACGTCGTTTATGGACGGCGCCTTATGGCGGAAGGTCAATTAGAACACACATCGCCTTTTATGGCGGAAGGTCAATTTAGAATACACGTTGCCTTTTATGGCGGAAGGTAACTCCGCTTTGTAAAACAACTTTTCTTTTGAGTAGTACTTGTAGTTAATGTTTAATAACAGAAACAGTAACAGAGACTGTATATGTGACAAGCATGAAACAATATTTGGACGGGTTTACCAAACAGTGCACATATCTGTGGCCTATCGACTACATTACGTGCCTGTACATGTAAGCAAAGACCTGAAACATAATCTGGACGGGTTTACGTAACAGCACTACTCTTCTATCAACTGCATGTATACTCGAAATCTTTTTGAATTTTGAAGATGAAACTTAACTACATTACAAATCAATTTAGTTTCAGCTAAAAACTGCTGTGTTAGCTAAAAAGTCATAAATACGTATCTGAAATAACACTAACTAAGCTCCAAGAGACGTTCCCCGCTCGGCCAAATTTGATAAATTGGTACGAGAGCAAAAATACGCTCAAGTCCATCCTATTAACATGAGGGCTTTACCTTAGCAACCGGCTGTAAACAAAGCAGCAGCTAACTCCGGTAGGCCATCACGTAGCTAGCCAAGCGCTGACGGGAGCCTGGTATAAGAAGTTGTTATTGAAAGAACCTATTATGGTTGCTATCTTCATGGCGTTCGGGGATTTCATCTCCAAGATAGGAATCGGCCACTGGGTGTTTGTCGTGCTAATTTTGGCCTATTCGGCCTTCGGCGGCTGGCTGTTTATGACGTTGGAACAAGACCACGATAAGGAGCAGAAGAATAAAGAGTTTAGGGAGAAAATGGATGACTACCAGACGAATTTGAAACATCGCGCCTTCTTGGAGGTACTGTAAAACTTATAATAATAGCGATGCCCTATTATTTTTTCGTGATCGCTTTTGGGGCGCTATTATTGAAGCGTTCGCGTTTAATGCTACATTGGCCATCTCAAATATCCTCATTTTTGTGAAAATGCAGGGTATTTTTGTCTTAAACACAAGCAATATTTATGCGAGTTTTAGTCTGACTAATGTTTGCAAGCTTAATGAAAGAAAATTGTCTCAAAGGGACAGTATTCTAGATTGGAAACAGGTACAAAGCGTTGATAGTAGTGCGCGGTGGAGCGCTATTATTACAAGGGCGCTACTATTAGAGCGTGAGCGTTTATATTTTCGGGCTGCCGGTAAAGGGCGCTACTATTGGAGCGTGCGCTTTTATTCGAAGTTTTACGGAATTTAGTTTTGATTTTATTCGTTATCTTATTTGTTGTTCGCTAAAATTGGCTGATCATAGAGTGGTTATCGTTCTACGCGGAGTTCAGTTCGGGCGCATATATGGCCGGTAGGGTAAGTGTAGGCCAAAAAACCATTTGAGAGATTTGATTTTGTTCGCCTGCGAAGCTACTTGTACGGTTGTTTTACTGTTGTATAGTAAAACAAAAATTAGTAATACTAGTGGTATTTTGCTGTAGTAAAATGACAGTAAAAAGTAAAATTAAGAGCCAGTAGTAAAGTAAAAATTAAATTAAATTACCAAACGGCGTCAATACTAAAATGGAAATTTTACTACTATTTTACTAGTTTTTGGTTAATTCCAGCCAAAATCTTGATCAGTTTTGCAATAAAAAATGTGCTTTCGCCAGCCAAATTTCACGCATTTTTGAAGATAAAAATCTGGAGAACATTATATCGTGATTAAAATTCAGCAACCGTTTGGTACCAGCATCAATTATTCATAAGATTTTGGCATCGTTGATGCAAAATTACATCTAATGACTAGTAAAATAGTAATAAAATTAGTAAAATTATTAGTAAACAAAAATTAGTAAAATTAGTAATTAGCATGGTATGGACGAATATATTTATTAGAGTAGATAACAATGACAGGTCTGTGTTGATAGGATGAGAACTACTGGTACTCTACTCTACTGGCCCACCCAGAAATGACCCACACCAACAACAAAACGACAACACCGCCGCCAACAGACCGCCGGCCGTTGGGGCATTGCGCGCGGCTGTCGCTGAGGTCTACTGCACCTGTTACAATTAATTAGCAAAACTTTCACACAAAAAGGCCTGCACGCTCAAGAAACCGGCCGCCGGTCAGTGCTTAGAAATACTGTAATTTTAATAGTGAAATTTTATTTTAATTTAATATTAATATAATAGAACCAGCCGATTTTAATTTTAATTTAATATTAATATAATAGTCCCCTGTTAATTTTAATTTAGATTTAATATTAATACTATTAAATAACAATTTTAATAGTATTTTAATAGCATTTTAATAGTATTCTCCAAAATGCAGTTGAAAAGTTTTTGTCACACTTTAGCGAACTGGCAAAACAACATCGTTTGCTCTTGAAGTTGCTAGTGTTAGTTGAAAATTTAATCTGAGATTCAACTTAGAAGCATTTTTCTGTGGAAATTTATAACCATTTTATAAAATGACTTTGTCTGAACCTGGTTTTAAATTGCATTCGAACGTAAGTTAGCCATAGAAAAAACTATTGATGCATAGTTAAAGAGAAATTTTTGAAAGGAAAGATTTGCATAGTTTATTGACTAGATTCAGGTCCTTTTGTCATTCAAGCCTATTAGTGAGAAAAGTTCCACTATTTCCAAGTGAAAACACATCGATTTCAGTCGGAAATCTTCAATTTTCATCATTTTCTGAGGTAAAATTATGTAACTCCTTGATTGTCAAACATGGTTTAACTATTAAAATGCTATTAAAATACTATTAAAAATAAATTTTAATATTCAGCCCCTGTGTGTATTTTTAATTTAATTTAATATAATAGTAGGACCTCTATTTTAATATTAATACAGATTTAATACTATTAAAATGCCACTATTAATAATAGTTTCATTTTAATATTAATATATTTAAATAACAGTACTTAGAAAGCAGTACGCGCAATTTTTTAGGTAAACCGGCCGCCGGTCAGTGCTTAGAATGCAATGCAATCATTGCGTGCCCTCAACGCGAACCACATTGGTGACAGAGCCTAAAAGAGTAGGGACCAATAAGACCAAGTAGTGGCCAACAGTCAAATCGGCCAACACACCAACAGCAATTAACGCCGAGCCGGCACCCCATAAACAGGGCCAACAATTGCTTGCAAAGAGTGCCTGGTTGTTGGCCCAATTCTAGTCCAATTCTAGCAGTTGGTCGAGCTGTTTGTGTGGGAGACTGTACATCAAAAGACAACAGCACTTTCAGGACATTTTGAAACATCGTTATTCATACGTACATGTATGCACCATAGTACAGACCGACCGATTCACATCAATAGAAAAAGTTCCATGCTAACTATGTAATCGAACGTATATTTTAGGAAGTATGGCCTCTAACCAAACCGGAAGCCAATTTCTCGCACAAAGAAGCCATAGAATGGTTCCTGTCCCGCACACCTCCCGAAAAACCGAACCCGGACGATTACGAAACAACCTGGACTTTCCTTCGATCTGTCTTCTTCGCCTCAACCATCTACAGCACTATAGGTAGCACAATTTTTACACCAAACTTTTCACAAAACCTACCGTAATCCTCATTTCAGGCTACGGTAACTTCGCACCTGTGACTGTGGGTGGGCGAGTGGCAGCGATGATCTATGCAATATTCGGAATTCCCCTCTTTATCTCGATTTTGTCTGACTGGGGAACGTTGTTGTTCGTGCTGACCAAGAAACTCTGGAATCTAATGGTCAGACTGTTACGAAAGATCAATCAAACCTGTCTGGGAGGTAAAGTAAAGTTCATATTGGACGCGATTGAAATGGAGCGGATGAGAGATGAAAACGATGAAATCGACGCCAGTAAAGTGCCGCTTCCCTTGGCCTTGGGACTACTGGTTTTCTGGATCTGTGCCTGTGCCGGGATCTACTGCACTTGGGAGGATTGGAGTTACTTTACGTCGCTCTATTTCTTCTTCATTTCACTTACTACTATAGGTGTGTCACTCGCGTGAGACGAACTGATATCTTGCACAATCGAATTCTTTTCTCCGACCTTTGAAACATTAGTCGTCGCTCAAAAATACAATCAACCAGGGATGCCTACCATACCAAATCAATCTTATACTCAAACAATCATAATCATAATCAAATACTAGCTTGTTGGGTGTTTATAACACTTTTCAAATGCGTCAAAGTATATTCCCAATCCTTTCTGTATGTGTTGATTCGAAAAAATCTTGAGCATAATTTCCAAAGGCTTCTATGACATTATCACTGCAAACTACCACTACTGAACCAAAATCATACCAACCAAATTCAAACTGAATTAGCTAGTACTATACAAAACCGTATAGAATTCAAATCGCCAAGTTTACATACCATTCATATCAAGTTCAAAGTTTGAATTTTGTATTGGTAGGCATCCCTGCAATCAACTAGAAAAGCTGTTCAGGCTTCGGAGACGTTGTGCCCACTCACGTGGCCTTTTCGCTGATGACCTTTGTGCTGGTGGCGATGGGACTGGCCATTGTCGGACTGGCCATCAACGTGATTCAGGCTAAAATAGAGGCCATGTTTGAGGAGGTGGAACGAAAGATAGAAGAGGTAGAGTATACTGGAATAAAGAATATTATAAAAATTAAATTATCGCAGGTTTACAAGTCGAATATGGACGAGGAGCAGGAGGAACAGAGGATGGGTGGCAACGAGGGAGAAGGAGCTACTGGAAAGGACGGCATCAAACAATTGCAAAAGGACCAACCCCTAGGACAGAAAATGCTCATCGGCATGATGGGAAATGACAAGTATGTAGGAGCGTCCAATTCACTTTTTTTAAAAGCGGACAGTGCCACCTATCTTATAAAACAAGTTACAATAAACGTACAGGGATGGATATTTTTCTGAAAAACCTCTGCCCGTTTCTTTCAGTTTTTTTTCGAATCCGCAGTAAAAAGTTAAGCTCAAGTTCTCGGTATCCTAGCCTGGTTTTCTGATTCCTAACGCTTTCTAGCACCTTCCTCAGTCCTTTCAGACCAGAAATACACGTGTACATAGATATAAATCACGAAACAGGCATGAAACAGTGCTTGACAGGTTCTATCAATAACCGCTATATGCAAATTTTCTTACAGCAGCTTGTATTTTTGTTATTCTCATGCCAAATTTCGTCTTTTCCGATGTTTTTTTAACAGTTTTTAGTCAGTATGGCCTACTATACATCGCAAAAGTCCATTTTTAACTGAAAAATGACAGAAGTTAGCTAATTTTAGCTTGAGCTTTTTCCGGAATTTATATTTTTCCGACCCTAAAGAAAATACTGATTTTTTCGGAGAAAAAGCACACCTCGTATCCCTGCGTATACCATACATGTAACAGGTCATCCGCCGATGGGGGGAGGGGGGGTTGGGGAGTCTGGCGCCGGCCGACGGGGATCTGAGCCAAAATTTTGGGATGGGGTAGGGCACTAAAAAACGCTCAAAAATCGAAAAAATCGCAATTTTTTTGGTAAATATCGCCAAAAATCGCTAATTAGGGCTGAAATACAGCTAAAAAGTGCTGTTTTGCAGGCGATTTTGGCAATTTTTGTGTCTGAAATTGTAAAAAATTGCAAAAATTTGCTCAAAAATTTACTTGCCAGAAAAATCGGAGGGGGGTCGGCGAAATCGTCTCGGGGGGTCTGGCCTAAGTCGGGTGGGGGGCAGACCCCCAGACCCCCCCCTGTTACATGTATGGTACATACTGTACATGTTCCAGTTGAAACCTCACTCTCAGAATACTTCAGGAAAAAGCAGCTGGAAAAGAAATGGGACGAAAAGACGAAACGCGTTGCAAAAATGTGCCAAACCGATTTCGAAGGCTTAGACGCCGCCAGCCAAACCGGTTCAAACCACAAACATCAGCACCACCACCGACGCAGTTTAGTTCGCTCGGAAACAGAAGACGAACGAAATTCGTCGCCTCCTAGAAAGGAATCGGAACCGTACGTTACGGTGTCGGAATTAGCTCGAGCTCGCAGTGTTAGCATAACTTCTGGACACACTATCCAAGGTGAATTTACATAGAATGGTGTGCAAATCTATCTTTTTATCTTCAGTCGAACACAAATCGCCTCCCTCTCATAGAAAGAAGAGCACCGGCTTGGAATGGAACAGCAGTAATCAAATCACAGACGGTTAGATATAGTATTATGCGCGATTCTCCGAATCGTACTGGGTTATTTGCGCAGTATGTTTGTACATATGTATATGGCGTTTCAGATGAAGCAGACCTGATCAAAAACGAAGTTTCCGAATTGAAAGATTCGCTTAGCGATGGAAACAACCCTGCTAGTGGTAAACGAAACATTTAAAAGCCGTGCAAATATGAAGCCATAGATTTTTCAACCCCCTTGTCATAGGTCGTTATCATTTCCCAAACCCCTTTCTAAAAGCGAAAAAATGACGTCACTTTTTTTAAAACTACCCACAATATATAAAAACGCCTGCATTCAAATGAGTAAGGTTTGGGACAATTTTTTAGATTTTTCTAGTTATTTAAACAGAGTTTATTTTTGAAAAGTTGTTCGATATTCTTTATGAAAATTAAAGAAAAAATTCTAGATTTTATAGTGATCAGGCAATTAATAATGATGAAACATGCTTAATTTGAAATAGTAAAATGCGAAGTATCTCCACGTATGATGTTCAAAAATCAGCCGAATCGGTCCACAAAGAAAGAAATTCCGAGCGTGCGAAACCCCACGAGATATGTGAATCACCCTGAATATAAAACCCTGCGGGGGCGCCTTTTTTATCGACTCGGCTCGGATTTCGAGTCTGCTCGGCCGGATAGGGTGGCCCGGGATGTCTTATGTAGGAAAGCTATAATCGCCCAAAAATCTTGGAAAATCGCTTGTGTGAGTGCTCGTACAGTAGAGTATGTAGAAAAGAAACATTTCTAACGATGCAATAAACCGAAATATGTAACAGATTAAACAAAAGCTTGTTTTGGCTAAAGTAGAATCTACTCTCTCTATATTTAAGAAATAATCCCCAAACCATCCCGGACAGCCTTGGTTGGAGCGGCAGAAGCCAGCTAAAATCCTCTGCCGCTCCAACCTCGGCTCGGCCCGTGCAGGCCTCATATGATCACAATGCCTTTCAACTGCGTTTTTTAAGGTTAATGCTTTCATAATTTTCTCTCTCTGGTCGGGCGGAATCCCAACCAGGCCTCCTTGAACTACTGAAACTGTTAATTTCATGCTAAAAATGTCTTTTAGATGCGTTTTTTGAAGGCTAAGTAAATTTCTCAAAATTTCTCTATGAGAATTAGGTAACGTCAGCATTGACCGAACCACCCCTCATCCCGTTGTCATCATTTGGCAACCCCCTAATCGATGATGTCATATTTGCACAGCCCCTTATGCCGTTTGTAACAGATCATTTACAGGGTGTGCCAAAAACACAACCCAGCAGATTTTTCACTGTAGCAACCGCAAGTTTGAACCGATTGGAATGAATCCTTTTTTTAAATGAATGATACATAAATCCCTAAAAGACTGCTGAAATTTTCATTAATGTACTCTGCTTAGTTCCTGAGATATTGGCTCTCAAAATCAAAACAGTGATTTTGGCAGTGAACAAGAGGGATTTCTTTCATTATTCTGCACTTCGTAATAAAACGGATTCCTGCTACTGCTAAGGGCTCTTGGAAGTTTTACAGGTGACACAGAAACTCGGTTTACTTCAACACTAAAGTATCATTAGCCCCAGCAGTAGGAATCTGCTTTATTATGAAATGCAACGGAATCGCTCTTGTTCATTGCCAAAATCTCTTTTTTGACTTTGAGGACAAATATCTCAGGAACTAAGCAGGCTATCTTAATAAACGGCATAATCTTTCAAGAATTTATTTATCTTTCATATAAAAAGGATTCATTCAAATCGGTCGAGATTTGCTGTTGCTACAGCGAAAAATCTGCTGTGTTGTTCTTTTTTGGCACACCCTGTATATTTGTTTTGTGAAGAAAAGTAATGTTTCAACGTTTTGGTATAAGTTTGCCGATTGTTTTTCGCTTCTATTAGGTTGTTAAAAATCAGCTTTTCATTTAGTGCACGTTACCCGCGAGAAGATCAAGCGAAAGCGGCGTCTGAAGCCGATTCCACGGCAGAGCACCCCTTACACCCCTCTGCAAGAAGAAGAAAAGACGGAAGAGGAGAAACCCCGGCGGAAAAAGAAACCTCCACGGCCTATCGTACCGCCAAAAGCCGACAAAAAAAGATACATAACCTACTGAAGCTTTTACAACTCTAAAGCGCTTTTACTGCATAAGCTATAGTAAAGTGCATTGTTGCTTGGTGTTGCGTTTTGTTTCTTGTAATAAAAACAAATCTACACTATGGCTGAGGAGAATTTCTTCTAAAAACATCTTAATTTCTCCGTTACTAAAATTGATTATTTCTCTGTTAGTTTGTTATTATTACATTCAGGCACTTAACGCCGTTTATGGTACTGACACAATATATGGTACAGGCCATGGGTAGGGGTACCATATATGCTACCACCACAGTTCCCGAACGTGGAGCGGATTTTTTGTCCTTTTCACGCGAAAATGATACGCATTATTGTTTGAGTAATCAATTTTTTAACACACGCTACCACGACACAAGGTATGTATGTACGTACAGTACAGTCCCGCTCTCAAACAACTCTACCAACCGCCAGAATTGGGCCAACAGCCGGGTATCCTTTGCACGCCTTTGTTGGTGCTGTTTGAGGTTTGCCGGCCGCGGTGTAAATTAGTGTTGTTAGTGAGTTGGCCGCGTCAACAGTTGCCCGGTATCTGGTTTTGTCTGTCACTAGTCCATTAAGCGCGACCCTATTTTTGGACGAGTTGTTGACCCGGCGCGCCGGTCGGTCTTGTTGGCAAAATCGTGCAATTTGGCTGTTGGTCGAGCTGTTGAGAGCGGGACTGTACGTACAAGTCAGAAAGTGGCAGCCGAGGGCTTGTAAGACCAGTTTTCAAACGTTGCACACCTTATCAAGCAAATATCTAATCTAGAGTTGGAATCTGAGTTGGCGTCGGCAAAGCACGACCACTCTTCCATACGTAAACGGATCTCTCCTAACAACTATTCTCTACTGCTCCAAACACCATTCTCTGCCCTTACGCCATGCGAGAACTTGTTTTGTTGGCTTTGCTCTTTGTTCTAAGCCAGGCTCAGGATGACTTGGAACCTGGGGAACCGTTCGAAGATTGGGAGATGGAGTGCGAACCTCACCAAACTATTGGAGGCTTTTGGACCACGCTCACCGATGCCGGAACTTATCGCGACGTCAAGTTGACTGCCTTTTGTAGAGATGTGGCGGAAGGAATTGTAAGCAAATTGCATATTCTTGTCAGGAGAGAGAAGTTTGGGCAATTAATTAGCTTGAAATGGTTTAACAAAATAACCTTTCCAATTAAAACGAAGCTTGAAAAGGTTTAACGAAATAACCATTCCCAGTAAATGCAAGCTTGAAATAGTTTAACAAAGTAGCCATTCCAACTAAAACCAAGCTTGAAATGGTTTGGCAAAATAGCCATTCTAACTAAAGGTAAGCTTGAAATGGTTTAACAAAATAACCATTCCAACTAAAAGCAAGCTTGGAATGGTTTAGCAAAATAACCATTCCAACTAAGAACAAGCTTGAAATGGTTTAACGAAATAACCATTCCTACTAAAAGCAAACTTGAAATGATTTCAGTCGGTGACTGAGGACGAGTGTGAATGGACCGAACCTTTCGTTCTGGGGGAGTACGTTGGAATCGCCGATACATGTGAAGAAGGCAGCTACATCAGTGGTCTGTCTGCCGAATGGCTTAAACATCCAGACAACAAAAGAGAGTAGGAAAACCAAAACTCAAACTTTCCATAAAAGTACTACCTGTTTAGAGTAAAACTCAAGTGTTGCAAACCCTCAAACGCTCAAATAGACCATGCGGTTGGCTGTCACACCACCGAACCAATGGATATTCTAAATTTGACAATCGGGGGTCTAAAAACGCCATATGAGCCAAGGGAAAATTGTCCAAGTTATGCTTGGACCGCTGTGGAATACTGGTAATAGTAAAATATTCCTCTATTACACAATAATTTTGCCCTATTGTTTAGTGGAAATGGCTTGAAAGCTCTATTCTGTCCATTCAAGCTGGAGGGCATGGACTACGTCACCAAAAGTACGGTAGAAATGTGAGCGCGCCAAGTTCAAATAACAGAAAGAATTTAGTGTGTCGTAAGATCCGCACCACTGAGGTTGAGATGTGTCCCTCTGAACCGTACAAGGATTACACGCTGGCTTGCCAGTTGTCACAGACGATTGGCGGATTTTGGGCTAAGAAAGTGGAGTCCGATTACGGTATCGACCACAAAGTCACTGTATTCTGCAGAGATGTTGGATCTGAAGACGAGCCTGTTGTAAGAGAAGTCGTCTACTTTAGACACCGCACCGCACCGCACCGCACCGCACCGCACCGCACCGCACCGCACCGCACCGCACCGCACCGCACCGCACCGCACCGCACCGCACCGCACCGCACCGCACCGCACCGCACCGCACCGCACCGCACCGCACCGCACCGCACCGCACCGCACCGCACCGCACCGCACCGCACCACGGTTCATGCGCAGTCCCTTATGGTTGACTACCGCGTTTGTGATGTTCTATTGTACATACAAATGTTTTGTGCAGGAAGTTTCGAACGATGACTGTCGATGGACGGATCCTATCATGTTGAACAGAGACGATGACGGCGTCGACTGGGATCACGAAGGAAACTGCGAAGAAAAGGAGTATGCAGTCAAAATCAAAGGAACCTGGGAGGAGAACAAGAGACAGTAAGTCCGTCCGTTATTGACACTACACCTCTGGGTTTGGTTTGTCCATCTAGGAACATATGCTTTGTCGGTTTGTCAGACTGGGAAGAAAAATTTGCTTTAGTTGCGTTGCATAATTGGAATCGGTCTAGTACAGATGGGCAAAGGGGGGGCTGAGGGGGTTGCTCCCCTCAGACTCTGACCTACCCCCCTCAACCGGCCGCTACCCCCCTCAGGAATTTTTTGGAAGAATTTTGTATAGAACATTATGATAAAAATATACCTGGATTAGCTATAAATGAGCTCAAAATACCTTATTTTAATTATTTTAAAGAAAAGTAAGCCAAACAACTTTGATTTTAGCCAAAAATCGGACCTTTCGGCTTACTACCCCCTCCGCCCCCTTGTGTGCTTCTACCCCCCCCCCCCCCCCCCCCCCGAATTGAAAATTCTAGCCCCCCCTCAGCCGAAATGCTAGCCCATGTCTGGTCTAGTAGGGTACGTCTGGTACAAATTAGGGTATGACCACTATACTTACATACACATATGTATTCCACAGTACCCGGAGCCATGTTACATGTATGTTAGTATTACTTTACCTAGTTTATTAGGTGACAACTTTACCTAGTTTTAAATTTCCAAAATGCACCACACTGCTCAGAGAGGTGAGGGAGTTTGGCCTTTCTAGGCGAGGGAGTAACCAGCCAAACCCCCTAGTACATGTATATGTTAGTTAGGGGCCGTTCATAAACGACGTCGTTCCAAAATCCCGATTTTTCGGACCCCCCCTCCCCCCAAAATCGCCTTGCGTCGTTTCTTGGGGACCCCCCCCTACGGCGACGTCGTTTTCGGTTTACCCCCCCCCCCCCCAATAAAACGGCAGTACATAGAGTACTGTGACGTTTTCTTGTTACCATACTGCACAATCAATAGAATAAATCCCTACAACCGCTCTGGGAAGCTTTTCTGTATGGAGAAACGTTTGATAGAATGTGCATAAATCGAAAATAATGTAATTGAAGTACCCTAAAATTCCGAAAAAAGCGACGTCGTTTTTTGCTAACCCCCTCCCCCTCCTGTTGCGTCGTCTATCGTCGCATTTCAGCCGACCCCCCCTCCCCCCCTCTGGAACGACGTCGTTTATGAACGGCCCCTTATGGGCGGCGTAGCGTGCTGTTTTGTAGTGGCAGACATGTGTGCAAAGAAATGTTTCAAATAGTGCATGTAAACAATCTAATTGTTTTCACGAAGTTAGTCACATATTGAGTACAATTATTTGTGAGAGGCTTAAAATTGCCGTGACGCATGTGTTCAGTGTGGGTGTTTGTGAGAATTTGTGGCCTTGCGCCGGCCATTGGCGAGCCAAGTCTTTGTGATGGCTGGCTGGCTATTTGTCGCATTTGTGACTTACGATCCGAGCTAATTACTACTGTTATTTTGCTAGTGGATTTTTATTTTACTATTTACTAAATGTACTAGAAATTCAGCTCTTCAATTTAATTTTTATTTATATTTTACTACCAGGCAGCTCCGATTTTACTAATTTTTGTTTTACTAATAATTCTACTAATTTTACTACTATTTTACTACGATTTTACTAGTCATAACGTGGAATTTCGAATCAATGATGCCAAGGTATTGTGAATAAATTGATGTTAGTCTGAATAGTCGCTAAATTAAATGATGATACGAAGTTCTCCAGAACTGTAGACACAAAAATATGTGAAATTTGACCAAGAAAACTGGACCCATACTTCATTTATTCATACATGTAACAGCTCCGGGCCGACCTGGGGGGAGGGGGGTAGGGGGGGTTTCCTCAGGTGGGGGGTCGAGGGGGGTTTCGCCCAGGTGGGGGGTCCCAAATTTCTAAAAGCTCCAAAACGCCTAGAAATGCGTTTTTAGCACGTTTTTTTTCAGTAAGGACGCTAAAAATCGCTATTTTAAGCTGCCAAATAGCGTTTTAAAGCTAAAAACAAGCAAAAAATGACAAAAAGAGCTTCCGAAAACACCGATTTTTCTTAAATGTCAGCAGTGGAAACGCGAAATTCGGTTTCCAAAGGCTTTTCAAGTGAATTTTAGGTTAAAAATTAGTGATTTCTGACCCAGTTTGCTAATACTGGAGCCACTACTAGTACTTATATTTTTTGGTCGGGGGAGGGGTCCCTTAACCTGTCTCGGGGGGGGGGGGGTGAGGGGGGGGGGGTTTTTCCAGCTGGGGGGCTAACCCCCCCAAACCCCCCCTAGTACATGTATGCTTTTATTGCTAAATTGATCAAGATTTTAGCTGAAATTCAATAAAAAATTAGTAAAATGATAGTAAAATTTCCATTTTACTATTGACGGCCTTTGTTAATTTAATTTAATTTTTACTTTACTATTGGCTCTTAATTTTACTTTTTACTATTATTTTACTACTAGTAAAATACCACTAGTATTACTAATTTTTGTTTTACTGTACTATAGTAAAATAACAGTACTAATTACATACGTAGCAAAGGGTTGCGGGTCAACTACAAACAGTTGGTGAGCGGTTTGTGACCCAGTTTCTGGTGTTTGTCAGGTTTGTGAGATAGCTCATCTCACGAATTCTGGTATTCTATACATGTGTTGTACTGTATTTTCACTGTATTTAGTTCTGTTCTTCAGCTGGAGTTTCTACTGTTGTAAGCCGCAGAATGCCAAAGTAGACCAAGAAATCGGATGTCATAGCACCAATGGCACTCCATTTCTGACAGAGGCCAACTCTGGAGCTATGTCGCCTTACGAACCGCGATACAAGTGTCCTATTTATGCCTGGTCTGGTATCCAAGTTTGGTAAAATATATTTTAATGAAAGCCTATTTGATGGGATACATGACTAATTTTAGCGGTCCAAAAATGCGCGTCAAATTCTGCCCGTTCAAAGTGAAAGACACTGTCTACGAGACTCCCAGTACTTTCTAATTAGTTTCCTCTGCAAACAAGCAGATACTCGAAAATTTTCAGTGTGCGAAACTCTAAAAACGACTGGAGTGGCGAAAAAGCCGAAAAACTGCAAAAATCCCAAGCCCCCAGGACCGTGTCCAGTGGTACCGTACGGACCGTGCGAGGAACAATGCAAAAATACTTTGGATTGCCCGGATAACTTCATTTGCTGCCACAATGGCTGCGAGAATGTTTGCTTCGGTGCGTTTTTCACTTGTTCACTGTCGCTACCATATATGCAACAGAGTGGCTTTGAGCGGTTCTGCCCCCCAACACCTTATACGCCAATGCCCAGAGACCCCCCTCCATTAGATGCATTTTTTACCTCCCTTTGAACTTTGTACTGCCTACTAAGTTAATTTAGTTTCGCTGCCGAATTGCGAGGGAAGCGGCGTGCATTTCACTTATGCATGACGCGCTGATTATCCGATTTAGATAGAGTGACACTATCCCTCACTTATTTGGAACCGAGAGCTTCTATTCAGCACTCTGATCAGGTTTTAGACTTCTACCTAGGCTCGGGATAATGAACCTTAGGATGAAGTCAGACTTACTTTTAAATTCAATCTTAGTCTTAAGTTAATGTGGTAGGTTTCCGCAAATGGGGTAGTGTCCCACAATTGCCAAGTGTTTTATCAGAAAATCTGCAAATTGCTACCGTAGTATCTCATGTTTTCGTGTTGAAAAACCCCAAGACTATGTGTGTCAAGTACGGTAGCTAGAAACAAACGGATCTAAGAAAATTGAAAAATGTTGCACAAGACAGAAATCGAATGGCTTTTATGTACCTGTACCAATAGATGTAAAGGAAAAGCCAGTGCATAGCTTGGGGTTGAAGTAGCACACCTGCTACAGTATAAAACTTTGAGAGTAAAAATACTGAGCATTTGTCCATGTTGTGTTAAAATTGTAGCGAAACCATAACCCGCCTCACGGCCACCCCCAAGACAGGTTAAGGACCCCGACCCAAAAATACAAGTACCAGTGGCTCCAGTACTAACAAACTGGCTCAGAAATCACTAATTTTAGCCTAAAATTCGCTTGAAAAGCATTTGCAAACCGAATTTGGCGTTTCCACTGCTGATATTTAAGAGATACTCGAGGTTTTTGGAAGCCCTTTTGGTCATTTTTTGCTTGTTTTTAGCTTTAAATCGCTAGTTGGCAGCTTAAAAAACGATTTTTAGCGTCCTTACTGAAAAAAACGTGCAAAAAACGCATTTCCAGGCGTTTTGGAGCTTTTTGAAACGTTGGACCCCCTCTGGGCGAAACTCCCTCGACCCCCACCTGAGGAAACCACCTACCCCCTTCCCCCAGGTCGGCCTGGAGCTGTTACATGTATGAGCGAAACTAATTGACGAACAAAAGTTACAATACATCAAGTCGCAAGCGGCAATGACCAACTCTTTCTTACTGCGTAATTATTGTTTTACTACATTTCATTAAAATATCGTCGGAGGTAGTAACCAATGCTGCTCGTTTGATCTGCGTTTAAGTTTCAATTGAAGCATTACTATTATAATCAGACCGCAGCATTCTGTACCTGTAGCTGTAGCGTTTCAGAGGTGAAGTCATGTCGAACTGAGAAATGTTTTGGCAAGAGTCATTGTCCCTACCACTGTTCTTCTTACTGCAAGAAATGGGTGAAAATGGCAGGCGAGGAGATGGGAATTTCCCGGTTTTTGGGTTGGGAGTGCAAGGTGGAGCCTGGAGAGAAGAAAGGAAACTGTTGCTGCAAATACCGTACCTACACTATCTACTGCTATTGATTTATTGATTTATTCTATTTCAGGAGTCGAGGACCCCAACTGCATTGACGACACCAGTGCAAATCCGTTCGCCCGCTGGCGGAGACATAAGTGATCTTTGTCTATAGCTTTCGTAACTACTGTGTGTGTAATACATGTACGTCCACCGATAAAAAGATAGAATTGTCCACTATAAAGTGCTCAAAACAAACAATTTGCAAATCCTTTACATTTCCCGCCCGGCAGGGTGGTGCACTTTTTATCTAGGTAACTAGGTATACCTAGTATTACCTAGTTAATATGCAGGAAAAGTACCTAGATTTACTTTACCTAGTTGCTGGTTACTCTATTTTACCTAGTTTTACTTTACCTAGTTTTAAATCCACATAACTAGGTACTTCTAGGTAGAACAAGTTTACCTAGTTTGATATTTTCAGTTTTACGGTGGTTTTTCAGTCAGCAAACCTTCAAATTCCCGGCTTTCCCACAATTACGGTGGCCCAGAGAATGAATTTCTGACTTATTTGATCAATTAAATACAAATATTTACTTGAAATGTGTCAAATTTCGTAAATTTTAACTCCACTAACTTCATCATTGTTCTATTGAACCAAAAATAATATTTTGACTTGATTTCGAGCGTTTTAGGTTTACCCAGTATTACCTAGTTTTTCTGGGCTTTACCTAGTATTACTTTACCTAGTTTCTTAGCTGAGAACTTTACCTAGTATTACTTTACCTAGTTTTTTAGGTGACAACTTTACCTAGTATTACTTTATACCTAGTTTCAAATTTTCAAAATGCACCACACTGTTCCTGGCAGGGTGGTCTGGGTATACATTTAACAGCTGAAGCTTGGGCCTCAAGAAGAACTCAGACTGAGTCTGGTCCGGGGATTTAAACTCCACTGTGGTGTAACGTTGTAAAAAACGCTTGTGTTGTACTTTCAGGTGGGGGACCGGCGCAAGTTAGGGGTGGATAAGCCAAAATATGCACTCCCACCATTGTTTGCCTAAGCCTGAGAACAAGCCTGACCAAAAGCTGCATTTTTGCTCTAAAAGGATGTTGTACTGATAATATACGTATATTCCTGTAAAGAAATGTTTCAAACAATGCATGTAAAAGTAAGAACACCGTGCTTGGCGTTAAAGGTTACTGTCAAGTAGTTAGTCATGGATTCTGAACTAATTTCATTAATGAACGAAATCACTTTGCCACAGACAGCATGATGGGCTAGCATTTTTGCTGAGAGGAGAGGTAGAATTTCGAATACCTGACTGAGGTTAGGTGGGTGCTGGTGGCTAAGGCTGTTTGAGGGAATGGAAGGCCAGTGCACACCCTTTTCTCTAAAATTAGGGGTTGTCACTAATATCTCAATAACTATAAGGTGTCCCAAAAATGACAACATTTGTTTTTGCTACCATTTTCGCAATTTTTGACCAAATTGTCTGAAATGTGAAACACAAGTGCAAATAGTGGGACTTTTATGTGTTAAAGTTTGGTGCATCAGGATTGGCCCAATCCTGAGAAATTCAGCAATATATAAAATTGAGAAATTTCAATTAAATGTACAGACATCATCAAAGGCGGAAACTTTTTTTTGCTGTATCTTCTATAATTGTTGTCGGAATTGGATAAAATTTTGAATATATGCGCAGTATATCGGGTTGATTTGTAGATCAAAAGTTGGCGCATGAACCCAGCCCAGCTCTTGACATAAAAAATCCCGATCACAATACAACAACAACATTGATTTTGCGTCCATTAGCTGTAGTGAAGCTCCTGTAAGCGTATGTAATTCAGTCTGCCACAACTAAGCTAAGAAATGTTTCTGATGCTTATGTGAAACGGTTGCAGCAGTGTATTGACTCAAACGGAGGTTCTCTGGATGTGTTCTTACTTCTTATTCCTTAGTTCTCAGAGTTTGCACGTTCTTCATTTTGCTGCAGTAAAAACGCTGATTTTCTTTAGTTTCCAAGTACTAGCGATATGGACTGCTTAATGCCAGAACTTTTAACCTACAAAACATCTGCGCGTATATTCAAAATGTCATCCAATTCGGACGAAAATTAAAGAAGACACAGAAAAGAGAAAAGTTTCCGTTTTTGATGCTGTTTCTACGTACATTTAATTGAAATTTCTCAATTTTACATATTGTTGAATTTCTCAGGATTGAGTCAATCCTGATGCACCAAACTTTAATAAATAAAATTCCCACTATTTTGGCACCTATGTTTCCAATTTCAGACAATTTGGTCGAAAAATGCGAAAATGGCAGCAAAAAGAAATCTTGTCATTTTTTTGGAACACCCTGTAGTAGGTAAAAAAGCTTCATTTACCTACATACACTGTTGATTTTTGGATATTGTACGTGGAGATACTTCGGATTTTACTGTTTCAAAATTTCAGCGTTTTTCAGCAAAAATGGCAATTCTATCGCAAGCTGAAATTTCCAAAATCGGCACTAAAATCTTTGGCTAATGTGCGATTAGGCTAGTATTTTGGTGTTGATAACGTTCTTAAACCGTAGCGGATTGTCGGTTCATTCAGTTTCCGACACAGCCCTACTTTTTTGCAGTCAAGGTGGCTTTTTCAGTGAAGGAATACGCATGGTTTGAGTGGACCAAAACACTGTGGTTGCAGAGTTGCGCCTGGAAATTTAGGAGCGAACACGAGCCTCCAACCAATCCCAGCATCGGCTGGTGGTATTATAAACAGAACTATATATGTGTATGTATGCACCATTTTTGAATACCTATACAGTATGTTACATATAGACCTAATTCGTAGTGCCACAAACTACTAACTATATTCTGTTCACAATCCACTTGGTTTCTGCTTCGTTCAAAAATTTTCGGTTCTCTTAGATCCGTTCGTTTCTAGCTACCGTACTCGACATAGTCTTTGGTTTTTTAACACGAAAACATCTATCTATCTAACTACTACGGTAGGCAATTTTCAGAGATGGAATGGAAGTGGCGTAGCGGCGCTGCTGTTTTTCGCTAAAGAGTGGCAATTGTGTGTGGGACACTATCCTCGCGCATTAGCGAAAACTTAACTGATTAAGCTGAGGCTAAGATAGATCCTAAAGTACGTTCATACATGTAACAGCTCCGGGCCGACCTGGGGGGAGGGGGGAGGGGGGGTTCCTCAGGTGGGGGGTCGAGGGGGGGTTTCGCCCTGGTGGGGAGTCCCAAATTTCAAAAAGCTCCAAAACGCCTAGAAATGCGTTTTTAGCACGTTTTTTCAGTAAGGACGCTAAAAATCGCTATTTTAAGCTGCCAAATAGCGTTTTAAAGCTAAAAACAAGCAAAAAATGACAAAAAGAGCTTCCAAAAACACCGATTTTTCTTAAATATCAGCAGGGGAAACGCCAAATTCGGTTTCCAAAGGCTTTTCAAGTGAATTTTAGGCTAAAAATTAGTGATTTCTGACCCAGTTTGTTAATACTGGAGCCACTACCACCACTTGTATTTTTTGGTCGGGGGGGAGGGGTCCCTCAACCTGTCTCGGGGGGGGGGGGGTGAGGGGGGGTTTGGCCTTTCCAGCAGGGGGGTAACCCCCCAAACCCCCCTACTACATGTATGAGTACGTTTAAGTTCATCCTAAGCCTAATCCCCTATCAATGTCGAAGCTTAAAACTTGATCACAATGCTGAACAGAAGCTGGTACTTCCAAATTGGTGGGGGGTATTGTCGATGTATCAAAATCGGAGCATCAGTGGGTCATGTATAAGTGAAATGCACGCTGCTTCCCTCGCAATTCGCCAGGGAAACCTACGTAGCTTAGTCTGTACAAGGTATACAAACTACATATTTTCAGCGATTATGACGTCATCAAGACTACAAACAATTTTGGCTGACTACAAATTGAATACAAACTGCTATTTCAAAATTTGCGAATTTGTAGTTATTTTTCTTGGAAATGTTCCGAATTTTTCCTATGTTTTCACACAAATTGAGCTTGCAATCGGCATTTTGAACTGTCTTGAGCTTACGATAAGTTCATTAAATCGTAAAGCATACCGACAAACAAACTATTTTTGGTGTAAAGTAATAGAAAAATCATTTTTCTTTGTTTTTCCGCTTTTTTCCAAGTTGCCCTATAAATTATCAGAGGAACCTGACCGTACGATTGACTTTAGCACATTCGTTTAATGGTTTTCTTGTCTTTTTATAAAATTTGTCTCATTCGACAGTATTTCTGGAAAAATACGAAATGTTCAGGAATGGAATTCCATTGAGCATTGATTGCATATGTTTCCTTGCAGATCTATGTATTAGAATGCATATGCATATTTCTAAAACTAATTACAGTAAATCGTGAATTTCCGAATTTTAGAGAATTCTCACAGAGGGATCATTATCTAATGGCGTATTTCAGCGTGCATAAGCTAAAATGTGTCATAAGCCTTACAAAACGCAAAGTTGTCTCCAGAACATCCATTTCAAAAGACTTATATTATGTTTATGTATTCCGAAATTCAAAATTTTACCTACTGTAGTCTAGTCAGCAAAGAAATGTTTCAAGGAATGCATATAACTCTTACGGGCAGACCATGCACCAATTGGTGCACACGATATTTCATCTCTCATTTGCCGATCAGCTTCGCACGGGTTCATCACGCAAAGCCGATCAGCTTCGCAAAATTTAAACCTCGATCAGCTTCGCATTTGCGTTATGACTCTTTCCATCACGCAGCGTTTTCATCGGACAAATTTTTTCAGCTTTGCACGGGTTCATCACGCAAAGCCGATCAGCTTCGCAAAATTTAAACCTTGATCAGCTTCGCATTTGCGTTATGACTCTTTCCATCACGCAGCGTTTTCATCGGACAAATTTAATCAGCTTCGCACGGGTTCATCACGCATTTTCCAGGCCAAAAATTCGAATTGGCTCATCGGACATTTGACGGCTATGCGCGAGAGGGATAAAAGTGTAAGGCAGCTGGGGTCAGTTGGTGAGTTGCCTTTCCCACTTCAAATATAGTTTATGAATTGTTTTAAAAAATCAATTACATAGATGTTTTGTCTGAAATTGTAAAAATTTTGCAAAAATGCTTCTCAGAAGAATCGTACAACAGTTCTGTGATCCCCGATGAGGCAGAAGCCCCAAATTACCTCGTGTATGTCCTGTATGTGTTGAAGAACTTTGACACTAATTAGGAAAGACAAATGTTACACTACCAACAGTATTGACACCCTATAGCGGCCGGTACTGCACTCATAAAGAAACTTGAACTGTTTTTAGCGTCCTTTTTAACGTCTTTCACTCGGTAACCTTTTATGATCAGCTCTACCTTCTAATTGAGCAATAAAGCCGGGCCGAATTAGGTCAGTCCGGTTCAGTCATTTTTAGTTTCAACTCAACTAAAGGCACCAGTTTCGCGAATGCGGAAACCTCGACAAGAACAGAATAACAGGGCAACCTTAAGGCGGCCGTAAAAACTGGTCCCGAATCATCCTCTCTGTCTCGTCCGCCGTGCCGTAACTTGTTCCTACAAACTGTCGGGTGTCGCGAGGCCGCTCTTAATGACGTCGTTTGTCACTGGGATTATCTTATTATTACTCGCTTTTGGTTCTTCCCTAGCTAAGCCGCTGCCAAAGGGAAAGCCCTACCAAGACTGGGAGTTCAAGTGTAAGAAAGATGAGGCTCTGGCTGGCTTTCGCACCAAATACAAGAGCAGCTTCGAGGAGGGAACTGACGTGGAGATTGTGGCTTTTTGTAGAAGCATCAGTCAGAAGAAAGGACCGAAAGTGGTTCGTATGTCCGGCTCTTTGTTCTACTAATCGGCGCAACCCCCTTTGCCGGGCGCTGAGTTTTAGTTTTTAGTTCGGCTCTAACTCAAGGTTAAACCCATACAATGTCATAATAGGTCATTTGCCGAAGGGGAGGTGCTCAAATACAGCTTAAAAACAGGTCTAACATTGAAAAATTAGTCCAAAATTAGCTTTCCAGAAAAATCGGATGGGTGTGGTAAAATTGTCTCCAAGAGGGCGTACATGTAACATGGGCTGCGGGATCTGTTCCCCACCCGACTTACATGTACTAGGTCAGACCCGCCGATCGGGGACACCGAATGACCAATTTTTCTTTCCCCTACGATTTTTCTGCCAAGTAGTATTATTTTCAGCAGGTTTCTACAATTTTTTTAGAATTTCAGATACTAAAATCGCCTGTAAAACAGCACTGTATTTGAGGCCAAATTAGCGATTTTTGTCAATTTTTAACGCAAACTTGCGATTTTTGAACATGTATGACACAGGAAATTTCCGGGTCGAGGGTCTAGACGTACTAGTCAGTTATTGGACCGAACAGCACCCACCCAGACCTCGTATCTCATACTGAACTGTGACTATGAATGTTTCATCTAGGTATGAAAAACGTTTGATTGGAATGTAAGCGTTTCTTGACACACTGGTACACGCCTAACGGCATTCCAACACTTTATTAAGGATAGTTTAAAAACTGCAAGCAGAATGCTAAAAAATATGCTTTTAAGTAAATAAGGAGTAATACCTGCGTTTCTTTGACATACTGAGCCCGTGACAAGAGGTGTATCATGTACACACTTTGCTCAGTGCTAAGAAAACTGCTCTACAAACAAACAGTGACAACAGATGCAGCTTCCAGTCATCTTTTATGCACTAACCACACTACTAATCATTTTTAAATAATAATTTTCGTAAATAAAATTGCTGGTTTGACGTGTGTAGTTGATTGAGTTTAGAAACTGGAGGGCAGGAACGGCTGTTACGAAGCTGAGCAATTCACGTTCGGCGTAAAGCAGTTTGCATGGACGGATGAGAAAGTCAACTGCAAACCTGGAGAGTTCATCAATGGAATAAAGAGTCAATGGGTGCCTGATATGCATTACAGAACGTAAACTCCATACTGTCTGCTTAAGAAATCAATAATTCGTTTGCTATTCAGGTTCCAATTCACCTGCTGTAAGACGGCCAATGCTAATGTGAGCGAGGAAATTGGTTGCAACAGTGTCGGGCCACTACCGATTTTTATGCGACCGCGGGTTTATGTCAAGAACCCCTACGAACCGCTTTCCAACTGTCCTAACGATGTTCTGTCCAAAATGGAATACTCGTAAGTGTGCACATTGATTGGTTGCTTACTTTCAGTACCTTTTCACTGAACAACAAAAATTTTGGCTGAACGATGTTTCATGTTCTTTATTTCAGGTAGCATTACTGCTTTTTATTCACTAGAACATGTAATCGGTCTTTGAAGTTTCAGAAAAGACGGGTTGGCTTTGCAGTACTGTCCGCTGGCGGTCAGTGAAGCTGAATATAATATGTTCAGTAAGTTGTTCTCCTTTGATCCGTAGTCATTAAACAACAAAACTTGTAAGTATGTTTGAGTGTAACTCTGACGGAATCTCTGAAAGATGCTATAGGAAAAGTACACAAGCGCAGATGTAAAAGTGTACAAGTGCAAACAATGCTTAGGGGCCGTCCATAAACGACGTCGTTCCAGAGGGGGGTTAGCAAAAAACGACGTAGCTTTTTTCGTAATTTTAGGGAACTTTGAAATGTATTATTTTCGATTTATGTTCATTCTGTCAAAGATTTCTACATTCAGAAAAGCTTCCCAGAGTGGCTGAAGGGATCTATTCAATTCATTGTACAGCATGGCAACAAGAAAAAATGACAGTACTACATGTACTGCACTTTTATCGGGGGGGGGGGGGTAAACCGAAAACGACGTCGCCTAGGGGGAGGGGGTCCACAGAAACGACGCAAGGCGATTTTGGGGGGAGGGGGGCCGAAAAATCGGGATTTTGGAACGACGTCGTTTATGGACGACCCCTTAATCCTATGTAGAATATCCACTAGCCAGTCGTAATACCAACCTAAAACCACCAAAATACCCGAATACCGAATACTGGGAATGTTGAGTCAATGCCAGCCTTGAAAACAACCCCACTATTCTCAATACCCAGTATCAGCTGGGACTGAAACTTCAAGTGCTGAAGTGTTTAGAGTGCACCAAGGTCAAAACGACAAAAGTGGAGACGGGAGTGATAGAGTCAGCGGAAGAAGTGATGAACAGTCTGACAGTGGTGGAAGCTGAGCAATGGACTTCTGAAGAAGCCAGTTGGCGCACTGACTGCGGTGGCTTCCAGGCTGTCAAAAGTTTGGAGACAAAGTTTGTGCCACTCTCCTCGGGAAGACAAGACGTTTTGATTAAGGTAACGCCATAGTGTAGAAATTTTGAACTTGGAGACAGTGTAAATTTCCCCAGTTGGGGTGGGTAGACCCAAGGCTATATGCAGCTGTTTTTTACTGTACATGGCAATGAACTATGGAGCAGTGCTACTGTACCTAGTAGTAAAAGTAATAGGACACCTTTTTAACTCCAAGTTTTAAGCAAATTTAGGTAGTCTGCGGTCCTCAACTAGAAGATGAGCAAGAAGCCTCGCGAGTCCGATTTACCCGCTGGATCAAGTTGACCGAATCCACAGTGACCTCAGGTTGTCGACAAGCAGAGGTGTTGCAAGGAATCATGAGTAAATACGAGGAAGGAGAGCGATAGTGAGTTAGATCTAGTCTCTCCTCTCAAACGGAACCTCATCTAGCATTTCACTGGTCTGTGCCGAGAACTCCAATGCCGAAAGCGACGGCTTCACAAGTGACAAAGTGGTAGTAAAGCGATCGGAGAGTCAACTAGTTGAGGTAGAGGAGGAGGAGGCGTCATTGACCTCAGTCTTCTACAAGCTAAAGTAAACCGCAAAGCCAACCTGCTCAGGGTGAAAGGCTATTGACATTACAGAACATTCGCCTCATCCAAGATAGAGCAGCAAACCTTAATATCTTCATATTCGTATGTGGAGGAGGCACGCTTCACCGAATCAGTCATAATAGATGAGATCAGTGGCACTATCACTGACTTCGCTCCTGTGGCAGGAGGCAGCCCTGCCGATGCAGCAGCTGCTGCCAGTCCGAAGGGCTCGGGCAGTGGAGGCGGCGAGGGGGAGGATGGTGAAGGAGGTGAAGGAGGTGGAGATGGTGAAGGAGGTGAAGATGGTGAAGCAGAAGATGGAGATGGAGCAGCAGAAGATGCTGAGGCTGAGGCTGCAGCTGCAGCAGCTGCTGAAGGAGTGGAAGTTGGCGAGCTGGAGACACTCGAAGAAGGTGAGTGGAACAACTTGTCTGCTTTTTGTCTAGTCTGTGTCTGGTGGGGTGCAAACAACTGGTGACAGATAGTGCCACTGCCAAAAAGAAGAAGAAGGAGGGGAAGAGGTCGATAAGGAGGAAGAAGAAGCAGAAATCTGCACCAGTGGATCTGCAACCGGATGTTTCGTTTGAGGAGCTGGACAGACTGGAGGAAGGTTAGAGGACTGCTCAAATGAAGATTCTTCTCTGACTATGCCTTTTGTCTGCCTGCGCTTGTACTTGTCTGCTTGTGTGTCTGTCCGCTGGTTGGTTGTTGAGTCAACTGCTTGATCACTAATTCAGTCAGTTTGGTCAGTCTGTTGGTTGGCTGGTTGCATGGTTGTTCGCAACAGTTTGTGCTATCACCTATTTCTCTTCAGAGCTTCTACACGTCAACTGAGTGAGGTTTCAATTTACACATAACTTTAGTTGCTCTTGTTTATCAGCATTTTGAAGGTAGGTTCTCCCTTGTGGTGTGTGCTGCTGGGTGGTGAATTGAGAGACATTTACCCAATGTAGTTGGTGCAGGATGGTTGCACGACAAGCGTATGCGTGTCAGCAACTATAGTTGGTTATGTATTCGGTTGGTCAATCTAATCTGTCTGACCTGTCAGTCTGTCTGTTTCGTATGTGCATCAGATCTGTCTGTATGCCGGTTGATCTGTCAGTCAGTCAGTTGGTCGGTCTGTTTTGAGTGTCTGTGCGGCATGTGTCATGTCGTCTGCATGTCAGTTGGTTGGTTGGTCTGTGTTCTTGAACTCCGAAGTTTGCAGGTCAATGGACCAGTGAAGGGCAGGAGTTCAACTTTGACTGTGGGGCATACAAGGGGTTAGAAAAAGTGGGGGTCAAGAGCTTCTCAGCCTCAGAGGACACCGATTACTCATTCAAGTTCGGCTGCCGACAAGTGGTTGAGACAGAACAAGTAGCTCTGAAGACCAGGATCCTCAAATTCGTTACCTTCCATGGGTTGGACTCCGAACTGGGTTGCTCAGGTGATGAGTACCTGCAAGGGATGAGCGGGGTGTTCAGAGAGGGCAAACGATTGTACGCTCTTCATTGGGTGTAGACAGATTTGATGCCACTGTTTAGGATTTCACTGATCTGTTCTGAGAGCTCTAATGCAGTTGTACACGAGGAAAGAAAAGAAACCAGTGAAGTGACTGCTGAAGAATATCATTTTGAAGCAGCCGAGCAAACAGAAATTGTCTCCAGCATGCACACAACTACTGAAGAAGTTGTCGAGGAAAGTCGCAGAAGGAGGAGGCGATTCAAACGACAGTAAGCACTAATTTTCCAACTCTACCAAAGCTCCAAATCTTCAGGACAGCTGAAGTGCCCTTCAAAAAGTTCAAACATGTTGACGAGCCAAAATTCACCAAATCCAGCATTGAGAACGAAATCACCGGGGAGAAGCAGAACATCCCCAATCCAAAGTTGGGGCAGAGCCCTGATGGTAATTTATTAATTGTTTATTAGATTGTATATATATATATAATTGCATAAAGATGGAATCTGTGAGGACGGTATTCTGACCAGGAACTTCGGCGGCAGTGTATGCCCAGCAGACTGTGGAACGAAATGCCAGGAATGGGAACAAGGCAATGAGCACGGCTTTTTCAAGTCGGCAGAGTGCAAAAAAATGCAAGGAAAGGAAAAATGTGTTTGCAAATATGGTAAGTTAGTGCTCCTCTCAACTAGAATGCTTAATTTTTTGTTCAGAACACCCACAAGGCACATGCGCCTTTCCTCACGTTCCTGAAGATGGTTGTGTATGTCTGTGCAACAAGGTTTGCCATTCCAGAAATGAGACCACTGCCCCACCTGGGGAGGAAATAACCCGTAATTTGTTAGCTAGCAAGGTTGTTAGTTAAATAATCAGTTGACTTTTAGCTCCATGTGGTCTGGGTGTGGCCTATAAATGGATGCCAGAGATGGAGGAGTGTCCCAGTCATACGAGCTGCATAGAGAAATGTGCAAGCTGGGCCCCTGGTCCACAATTTGGTCCCATGCTCACGGCTGAATGTAAAGTGAATGAACAAGCGAAAGAAGGTCAGATGACTGGAATGGGAGTCAAGCAATGCTTCTGTGAATATGGTACATGCGGTTTTTGCTCTAGTCAACCTAGATACCTGAATTTGTGAGAATTCTCTACCTCATTCAAGTTCAGACCTCCAGCCGGCTGGGCTATTGCACATGCCTAACTTTTTCACCCTCATTCAATTTGACTACACTAGTTCAGCTTGAGTTTGATGCTTGTGGCTTCTGCCAGCTCCTCATGACTGGCTAGCTTTCTCAAATACTGAGTTTAAGGTGTTGTCTGGCATCGGCGCGTAGTTTAGTGGTTAGAGCACTGGACCGGCAATCCAAAGGTGCTGGGTTCGATTCCCAGCTGCGCCATTGCACATGCCTAACTTTTACACGTTTCATTCAATTTGACCCCTCCCCCTTGATGGCCTGCTACACGAATCTGCATTCGCAGAACTTTTTAGAGAATCTGTGCGCGACAGACTACGAAATAGAAGGACCGATGAATCCCAATGGCACATGCGTCAATCAAACCCTGGCCAAGACCTGGAACTACTGCGAAGGGTGCGAACTGCGCTGCAACACTTGGGTGCCTGGGTTTTTGTTTGGCAACTTGACCCGGGCAGAATGCGCAGCTAAGGACTCTGCCGGGGCAAGCAGTGGCTTCGCCAACTTCAAATGGGGTCTCGGCTGCTATTGTGAATACCGTGAGGACAAACTGTTCTTACTGATTTTCGTTCTGTATCAACTAGTCACTGTTCAGAGTCGAAGGATGGTAATTGTGAGGGGTACAAGAGACCCACTCCAGGCCAAGACAAACTAAACCAACCGCCGGAAGAGGGCAAGGACCTGTCGGGAACGTTCGGAGAAGTGAATGTGGTAGGTAGCGAGGGGGATAAACGGAGAAGAAAACGAGCTCCTCCTTTGGGAGAATTCGAGACAGATCAACTTCATGTGAAGAAGGAGGATGGGGATGACAGCAAGTGGATGGTGACCCCTCAAGTCTCGATCAAAATCTGTCCGGAGAATCTGTGTGATTGTGGACCTGTCTGCGCCGATTTGGAAGCTCTTCTGGCAGCTGAAAAGTCAGAAAAATCTGGTGGAGGCTCGGGAGGACCTGGAGACACAATTGAGGGCAGTTTTGGTGAAATTAGTAGTAATAAGAAGAAATGATATCGTTATTTTTACTCATTTTGTTTTAATAAAAGTTAATTGAACTGTGACTAACAATGAATAACAACGGGTGAATAATAGGTAGAGACAAGGATGCATCGGTCTTGCGCCAAAAAAGGAAGGAGTTTGGAGCTCTAAGCCCTAATTCTCGGGGAGGGGGTAGTGTACAAAAAACTGCTCAAAAGTCAGTTAAAAACGGACTAGGTACCGTAGTTTCGGTTGGGATAATAAAATCATAATGCAATTTGGGCTACAGGAGACAAGCTACACTTCGTTGACAGATGTTGATTATTTTGCTTGTCATAGCTGCTAGTACCAACATAATTTTCCCTATGTTGGATGGATATACAGTGGATAAAATCCGGACCAATAAATTGAAATCACGTCTGCTCCAACCATTTTATCTCTATGTGTAGCATTACTTAGCATAGTTAGCTGCGATGAGCGCTGAAGTGCAATAACCCAGGTACTTTGGATCGGTTCCGTATTCAAAATTTCTGCGTTACATGTAACAGATGATCTGCTCAAATGGGGATTGAGAGTTCTAGCCTAAAATCCAGGGTCATGTGTGGTTCTAAAAATCGCACTCTCGGCTCGGGCTAAAACGCTACTTGAATGCAGCTAAAAGTTGCTTTCTTACAGGAAGGTTTCGTGTTTGGTTACTGTAAAAATTGTAAAAATAATTAACCCAAACATCACGAAAAATTGGAGGGGTTGAAAAAATCGTCACCTCCAGGGAGGTGACCTAGTCAGTTGGGTTAGAGACCCCCTGTTACATGTATGGCAGAACACAATAATAGCTACAACATCAAGCAATCGCATTTCTCAGCCAAATTGTAAGCGCGTTTGTCCGTCAAATATTTACTTGCATAAAATATTGCTGTGAAAGCCAGAGCTAAGCTGGCACAGCACAACAACCAGAATGGTACGACTTGGTAGCACGTCCTTCACCGGATATCTGTACAAATGGATGGCACAGTTAGTTTCGAGCTATCCAAAAGTTTCTATTCTTCTGCCCGTTTTTGTCACACTGATATCTTCCATTGGTTTCATCAACTTTAAAGAGGTGACCGATGTCCGGAACCAATACACCGACCGATCAGCCCCTTCGCACTACGAATACGCAGTAGCTCGCGAGTTCTTCAAGACCGACGGTCGCTTATTTACCTTCAAAGTGCTCATAAAATCCTCCGGAAACCACTCTCTTTTCTCGAAGGAGACCGCTTCGGTCGTTTTCAAGCTAGTCCAGCATTTGGAAGAAGGGATTGAGGTGAAGAAATTTGTGTACAAAGACTTATGTCGCGCCTTCTGCGAGTTGAACAAGCCTCTGCGACAAATCCTCAAGTTTCGGAGATTGGGATTTTCATTTCAGCTACAGTACCCCACCAGTTTTCTGTTGGGCAGAAGGGTTTATCTAGGAAACAGCTTTTATTTGGTTCAGTTAAAAAATGGAACGGACTTTATTGAATCGGTTAAACTTTATCAACTGTTCTTTACATCGGTTGTCAATAGCACAGTCTGGGAAATGCTGGAGGTCTGGGAAGAAAAGGTGACAGATTATTTAACAAAATACCAGAATCCGTTGATTCAAGTTCGCTTTATGAGTGTCGCTTTCCTTTCCAAGGAAATACGTCATGCTGCGCTCCAAGCTTTTCCTTATATCTGTGGTTGCTTTGTTACTGTACTACTCTTCACTGTTTTCTCAATTTCAAGGTAAGCTAAAGTTCCGATTCTTTGCACAGAAGGAGTGGGTTGCACTTTTAGACTAAGTGTACGACCAAACAAGGACCATTTACTGGCTCTAATGGGTTTTCTAACTCCTCTATTGGGCACTGTGACGTCATTCGGCATTTTACTGGCTGTTGGGTTGCCGTTTCAGCCAATCGTAACAGTCACATTTTATCTGATCATATCAATCGGAGTGGACGATAGTTTTCTGATGGTTCATGCTTGGCGTCGAGTTAGCAAAACTGGCTCAACACAAGCAAAATTGACTGAATGTCTGCAAAATTGTGGCCCCTCTACTACCGTGACTTCAGTTACAAATTGTCTCTCATTCGCAGTTGGAATATTCTCTGGAATTCCTGCCATTAGGACCTTTTCTATTTACACTTGTCTCACCATTTTCATCAGTTTTCTCTACCAACTCGTGTTTTTCTCTGGTTGGTTGGTGGTGCTAAATCCGGATTCTAACACGGATACCAAGAAATTCTGCGAACGCACTATTACATATTGGTCTGATATAGCATCTCGACGGGAATTTAGACTACTTTTGGTCATGTTGTTCTTGATCTATTGGGGCGTGGCATCGTGGGGTCTAACTCAACTGAAAGTGGACATTTCGATTCACAAGTTGGTGCTCCCAAATTCTCCTGTAGTAGAGTTTATCGACACTTTGAGATACGTTTTTCAGGGTCTAAGACCCTTGATGATATTCGTAAATCGGATTCCAGACCTCACAAAAACAGACCAGCTACACAGTGTGACCGAAATGGTGAGAAACTTTGAAGGCGCCCCACATAGCTTTGGAGAAAACTCAACACTAATATGGCTGCGACCATACTTGACTTACCAGGAAGGAGCTAAAACATTCACCTACACAAACATAACTAACTTTCTTATCGAAAACCCCATTTGGAAGTCCACGATTCACATCAATGCAGAAGAATGCAAAATAAATTCGCACGGTTGCATTACGAAGTTTCTATTTTCAACTGGTTACAAGAACGTCACCGATTTCGTCACTCGCTACAAGGTGCTTCAAAGTTGGCGCCAAATAGCAGCCAACTACAGTAACCTGAACGTGACAATCTTCGACGATCTCAACCACTTCACAGACCAGATGGGATCCACCGGAGTGACCACAAGGAATTCAGTACTGAGCGCCGTTTGTTGTATTGCCATTGTGTGCGTGCTGTTCGTGCCACAAGTCCAAAGCATCTGTGTGGCAGTGATCTGTGTGCTCAGCATCAACTTGGGTGTGATGGGTGTTCTCTCGCTCTGCAATGTACGATTGGACCCGGTCACAATGGGAGCGCTACTAGCGGCAGTTGGATTTTCGGTCGACTTCACTGCTCACTCCTGCTATCACTACTACAAACTTAGGAACATGGTAACATTGAAGGAGCCGGCGCAGTTGGTGTATTGGCTTAGGCCGCATAGCCACTGTGTGCGACGTCGTGCGCTCATCCTCTTGGCTCATCCTCCTCAAGTTTCTTGCCGCAAAGAGTTGGTCGTCGGCACAAAGCTCCACCCAGGCCACCGAAAGCTGCTGACAGCTAGTAGGTAAAAAGGGAACCGACTGGATCTGCCGTTGCACTGAAGCCACTCCACAAAGCATGCAGCGTTGGGAAGATCTACGATGTCAGAAGCTGTCTGAGAAACGAACTATGCTGGGAGCCCTCTGGCATATGGGGCACCGGCGGCCATCAGGAGCTGTCAGAATCATGGCATCGACACGCCGACCACCCTCCTGATGATCGGCGCCCAGCAGCATGGCTAGGAGTGGCTGGCAGTGAAAGAAGGGCAACGTCCGAGATGACAAGTCATGAGGGTCGCGAAATGGACCTCAAGTCCGATCATAGGCCGTAAGGCCCCCTTATTTATCAGCGAGTAAAGTCAGGATCGCTCCTCCTTGTCATGTTTTACATGAACGATATTTGAGGAATTCTCGCTGTAAACTATGATTTTGGTTTTAGTTTGCTTTCTGTACATTTTTCCTATATTTAAAATTACCGTACTCTCTGCTCGTTGATTTGATTGTCATGACTTCTTGATTTACCTGCAAACGATCTTCCTTGTTTTGAATTCTTTCTTTAGTGCAGTCTATCAGTGCATCAGTGTCTGTAACAGAGTCTCTAATAAGCGGAGCGTCGGGTGGTGTCTAAAAAGAAGAGGGTAGAGAGAGGCGGTCGTCTAATAAAGAGAAAACCCTGTTGTCGGTCTGTGTTTTACTTTGGGTGCAATCCCATCTAATTCTTAGGTAGTTTGTATGTATGGCCTTTAGTCTTTCACTCGCCAATCGTCCTCGCTCTAATCATAATCACAACGCGATCTACTTTTAGCCAAGCTGGGCCGGCCTTTCGTTTCCTTCTCGTTCTAGTGGCTCTCGCCTTGACATGGTGCCCAGAGCAGGAATCGAACCTGCGTCGTCGCGGCGTCAAGGCGAGAGCCACTAGACGAGAAGGAAACGAAAGGCCGGCCCAGCTTGGCTAAAAGTAGATCGCGTTGTGATTATGATTAGAGCGAGGACGATTGGCGAGTGAAAGACTAAAGGCCATACATACAAACTACCTAAGAATTAGATGGGATTGCACCCAAAGTAAAACACAGACCGACAACAGGGTTTTCTCTTTATTAGACGACCGCCTCTCTCTACCCTCTTCTTTTTAGACACCACCCGACGCTCCGCTTATTAGAGACTCTGTTACAGACACTGATGCACTGATAGACTGCACTAAAGAAAGAATTCAAAACAAGGAAGATCGTTTGCAGGTAAATCAAGAAGTCATGACAATCAAATCAACGAGCAGAGAGTACGGTAATTTTAAATATAGGAAAAATGTACAGAAAGCAAACTAAAACCAAAATCATAGTTTACAGCGAGAATTCCTCAAATATCGTTGCCAAATGACACTCCTGATCCCTTAAGCAAACGGGTTTTTCTACTTCATGTAATCCAGTCCAGCACCGGTAGAAACAAACAATTTTTCCGTTCAGCTCACCTGAATGGAAAAATTTGAAAGGCTGCTGTGAGGTCAATTCTTGACCGTTTGTTCTGTAAATTGGCCTGAAGTTTCTTTTGTAGAAACTGTAGTGGCTGACAAATTTGCAGGAAAAAATGTCCGCTTGTTGCCTCGCAATGGTGGTGCAAATTTTTCCGTTCAGGTGAGCTGAACGGAAAAATCGTTTGTTTCTACCGGTGCAGATGCATTTAGAGGTTGTGTGCCATCTAGCGGGAGCCCTGATACTGTACAGCTGCAGGGCAGTCAGTCAGTCATGCCAAAGATACTGTACTTTCTGCTATTCAGTAGGATGGCTGCTGCGGCACCTGTAGGGGTTGCTGTAGCCATATAGTACTGGAACCAAGTGTCTGGTTATAACGTGATTAGAAGGTAGAGTAGAGATTTCAGCCAGATGCATCAGAACGATTGGCAGCGGTACTGAAGAGCGTTGGCTGGCCGAGTCTACAGGCTGCAGTCTCCACAGTGATTCCTTGTGCAGTAGTGTTTCTCTTCCAATCCTATATGGTCTCTGCCTTCATGAACACCATCTTCCTGGTTGTACTATTTGGGCTGGTGCACGCTTTTCTGTTCATACCCGCTGCCTTCCAACTGCTCTCCTGGAAATGCGGACTCACACAAAAGAAATGTATCACCATCACTCCTGCTCAATGAAGTGAACTGCTGCTAAATTTGGTTTCTTGTTTCATTATGCCTTATATTTAAAGCATTATCGCATAACAAAAGTCAAGCATGTGTTGTTTTACGTTGGCGAATTTTTAACAGCTAGCACGTTGTCAGCACCAATTGTCTAGTTTTGTGTATAGTATCAGAGCCGGTCTGGTTCCAAATTGTTAATCATAAATTGTTCACTTGTGAGTCTATGGTTAGAAACGATTCGGTGGTGAGTTGTCCTGTGATGAGTTGTCTGGGCGGTAAGTTGTCTATCGTATAAATTGTCCACTGGTGATGTATAGATGTCTGCGCCGCTGATTTGGCCCTGCTACTGGGCTACTGGCGACTGTCTCTTGAACCTCCTATTTGCCTTGCCGTTGCCGACCGCAGACGGCGCTCCTGCTGCGACGATCTCCGAACTTCTAAATTCATAGAGGTCAGGTAGTTGTCTTAAGCATCTTTTTCTCATTACATTTATGTATTTCTTTTAATACATACTCCTCCCGGCTGACTCAGTTATGCGTATGATTCATCTCTGTTGCTTTGGGCTTTGGCCTTCCTCTCTACGTACTGTGTAGGCGAGCTTTTTCTTGGTTGGCGCCAGGGGCTGGCGCTTAGCCTTATCACTACTCCTTTTTTGTTTCCTGGGAATTTCTTTCACTCTTCTGTACGTGCTCTCTGGGGCCTTGTTTTTAACTGTGTTTCTGTCTGTCTGCATGCATACGTAGTGTTTTTCATATTTCATGTCCATTTTGTTTTTCACCTATGTACATAACTTCTTATGTTACATTCCTTGTTGTGTTTTTTGTTCTTGATTTGTTTGTCAGCACCATCATCGTTTTCTCTGTTCTGGCTTTTTGTTTAGATATGTTTATGTCTGCTCATTTGGTGTCTTTCGTCTCTCATGTCTATTTTCTCGCCTTCATACCGACTTATGTTGCATACCATCCATGTTGTATTTTTCGTTTTAGCTCCATTTATCTGTAACATGCTCGTTTTCTATATTCTGTTTTTCTTCTGACTTGGTGTATGCTTATTTGGTGTTTTTTCCTATGTTACTTTCATTTATCGCCTATGTTACAATCCTTAGTGTGTTGTTGTTTTAATTTTTCTTCGTTTATCTATAGCCTAATTGTAATCTATGTTTGTTATATATGCAGACCATATTCCTCATTTACAGATAAATTCACCACTTACTCTTTTCTGTCTACTCTTTTCCAGGCAACAGAAGAGAATTTTAATTATCTCCGAAAGGTCAACAACCTGGAGGAGATAACTATATTTTTATAGTAACATAATAGCCACAAAAACATACATAGAAACAGTATTTGAAATGGAAACTAAATGAGAAACACAAACATGATTCTCTTAAAAACAAACCTTGTTCCAAAACATGCATAAGTCTTTTACAGTAACGATTTTTACATCGACATCGCAAGCGAAGTACTGAAAAATTTGAAATCGTGACTGCACCGAATCTTCGGTCTTTGTTGTACGTCACTTCGCCCCGCAAGAAAAAGTGTACAAGAAAGAAAAATGTGTAAACAGACAAGGTGAGATTATAAATCAAGTGAGATGACACCGATTCTTTGGTCGGCTCAAAACCAGTTACTACTGTTTTTTGCGCAAGGATCAGCGTGTCTGCGTGCTCTAAACCGCGCACAAATCGCAATGAAATTTATGCAGTTAATTTATGTTTCCTTTCTGCTGCTTCTTTGGACAACTGCAGCGGACGGCGATTTCTTTCAAGAGTTCGGCCTCAGTGATACGGACTCCAAGGCCAATTTGCTCAGCCGATACGAAAAATGCCGAAAAAAGGACATGACGAATGAGAGCAGCAAAGCCTCAGTGATTGGATTTGGTAAAGAAAACTATTGTGACTACATAGAACACAACACAATACTTCAGATCTCCATGTTCCGTTCTTGAGAGGACCGCGTAGTCACAACAAAACAGGCAAAAACAAGATCAAACTGTGGCCAGACAAGCGAATTCCTTTGCAAATCAGCTGGACGCTCACTAAAGACAAGTCAAGATTGGAGAAATTGGCTTGTGCCCTGCTTTATTTCAAAGCCCATTCTTGCATCGAATTTGTTAAGAGAGAACGATATCACTCAAACTACCTTTTTGTTGATGTTAAAAGGTACAGTTATTTCATTGACTAGAGTTTTTCTGAGACCATTTTCCAGCGGTGGTTGCTTTTCGGACGGAGTAGGCATGAAAGGCGGCAGACAAGTGGTAAATCTGGACCTCCGAAAAGATTACAAATGCTGGAGTCATGGCGTTGTTCTTCATGAGCTCCTGCATGCAATTGGGTTCTTTCACGAGCACCAACGCTGCGACAGAGACCAATTTGTTACTATTTTCTGGGACAAAATACCTCGCAGACTGTACAATGACTATCTAACCATAGCTGCTCTCAACTATGACTGCAAGCCACTAGGAAACTACGACTACAGCAGTTTAACCCATTACCCACAATTCGCTGGGTCCGATGAGGATCCAGAGAAGAATATGGTTTTGGCCCCTAAGTGGAAGGGTGATGCTATAGCCTATGAGAAAGCTCGTAAACAAATTGGTCAATCCGAGACTCTTAGTCCATTGGACAAGGAAAAGCTGAATCAAATGTACTCGTGTCATTTGCCAGTGGAGCCAGGTAAGGAAGGTCTTTACTGGACTAGGAACAATTCAGGAACTTACGATTTATAGGTTGTCCCAAGTTCTCTGTCGCAAACGGCAAAGTAACTTTTACCCCGGACAAAAACCTGGTGCCAACAGGTGGTATGGCGCACATAAAGTGCACAGGAGCTGCACTAATAATGGGCAATGCTGAAGTGTACTGCAAATTTGACAACAAATGGACAGACGTACCTGTATGCAGTGGTCATACTTTCCGCTCCAGTAATTGTGGATTAGTGGAGTTCGTTCGTTCGTTCGTTCGTTCGTTCGTTCGTTCGTTCGTTCATTCCACTGTGCTTTCAGACAGCTTTCAGAACACCCCGCGCTCTTATTAGAACCTTCCAATGAAGGGCCCTGCCTACAAACACCCCTCCCTTTTGCTGCCATAGGGTGCAACAGCAGCTCTGGTTCGGTTCCCTTTTACCTACTGGCCATCACCGGCTTTTGGCGGTCTGAGTTTTGGCTTTATGTCGACTACTTCCAATAGGTTCAACAGGTTTCAAACCCACAAACAACCGCTCTCGCAGAAGCCGGGGCCGCTGTGATACTTGGGATAGCGTAAACTACCCATGGCCAAGACGCGAGTAGGATTGATTACAATAAGATGATAGGATGCTGTCCTTGGCTTAGCTACCACTACCACTCTCTGCTACAACGGACATCAATGTTGTGACCACTGGGCCGGCAAAGGTTCCTGTCTCAGTTTTGAAAGCTTGATGAGGGAAAAATGCAATGCCTCGTGTGGATTTTGCGATCATCCTGTCAGCAGAAAATACATGGGTGATTTGAAGTTACCTTTGTCTCGTTCTATCCTTTCAGTTTAGGTTGCACTGACTATTTTTGGAACTGCCAGACTCTAAATAAACGTGGCGAATGTGGAAGGAATTTAGACTGGATGGCCGAAAACTGTCGCAAGTCGTGCAATCTGTGCAGTGAAACCAAGTGCCCACAAAGGAAAGTAGAAGGTTTGTGTTAGATGCACCAATAAGAAATAGACTGAAAGTACCTACTGGGTCCTGACAGAAAACAACCCCGCAGAAGAAAACAAAATGTGTCCATTTTCTGAGATACCGTGGATTTGATGTGCAAACACATTGACAAACGTAAACATACATGTTTCCCGAAAGCTAAACATATTAAAAATTTGAGAAAAGACAGTATTAGCCAAACATTCTGGCATACAGATAAATGTTTTCTACTGTAGTGTAGTCTGAGTACTAGTACAGCTAAAAGCTGTTTAAAGCTGTTTAGAGCAGTCAGAAGAAAGCACTGTACCGCCGCTTGGTTTTGTGATTAGCGGAGGTGTGGACAACCAAGCAGCCAGGTCCATGGAACTCTATTATCCAGACAACCATCGAATCAAAAATTCTCTAACCAACATTCAACTTCCTCAGCCCAGAAGATTTCACACTTCAGAATTGTTGAAACACAAAATTTACATAATCGGTGGCTACGATGCTCAAGCCAGAAAGGTACTGAGCAGTGTTCTCCAGTTCGAACCCACCAGCAAGAAACTGACATCGGGACCTGATTTGCTGCAACGTCGCATGCAACACGACAGCACGGTGATGAACGACGCGATCTACGTCTGCGGTGGGGAACAGGAAATCGGCAGCGATCAGGAATTGTCCTCGTGTGAAAGATTCCATCAAAACAGATGGAGTTGGATAGCACCTATGAATGGTAAGAAGCACAGCCCTGCGTTGGTAGCAATAGAAGGAACGATCTTTGCCATCGGAGGTTGGAATGGAAGCTACCTGAATGTAGTGGAAAAGTACTCCACCAGTTCGGGCTCGTGGAGCCCGGTTACAGCTATGCTGATTAAAAGACATCACCATTCTGCTGCAGCCCTAAATGGTCTTGTTTATGTGTGCGGGGGCTGGAGTGAAACGACGAAACAGTCATCGTGCGAACGCTACGACCCAGTCAAAGACAAATGGAGCAAAGTGGCATCCATGAATTCGGCTAGAATCAGTTTCAGACTGGTATCAGATGGCAGTAGATTGTTTGCAATTGGTGGATTGGGCGTTTCTGGTAGAAATGCAGAGAGGACTGTTGAATGTTACAATAAGACAAACGATTCCTGGAACTTGCTGGAGAGACAATTGAAGTATAAGAGAATGGAACATTCGACTGTGATTCTCAATCCTTGATTAGAGTGATAAGGGAATAATAACCAAGAAAATATATTTTTATTCAACAGGTTCTTAAAAGAAAACGGAATTTGTGTCACTTGAAAGAGAGCGCAATGGCCGATCGATTTGGTGGTCGCTGGTCAAAAACAACCCGAAGAGTAGGGTACCACACAGTACATAGGAGTTTAAAGTGAGTGAGTTTAGCTGACACAATTTACTACAGTTTTTCAGTTTTTCACAATGCCAATTTTTCACCTTAACTGCAAGTAAATTACTTTTAACCAGTCGTGCTAGTAAAGCTGACCTCATCAGGATTTAAGAGTCAGTTCGCGAGAGAATCGACCCTTGTTCTTCACAGCTATGTGCAAGTCGAAAAATCGAACTCAGCCCTGGGGTCTCCGGTTTGGGGAAGTTGTACCTAACGATGACTTGTGCTAAACCTGAAGAGCACAGCCCTCTAGGTTCCCTGGTCCGGCAGAGCCAGCCCTCGGAAGCAGGGTGGGCAAGCATCAAAATCGGACTGTCAATAGGTCATGTTTGACTGAGTGTCACTTGCGATCCATAGCAGCTAGAACGTTGTGCTTGGAGCCAAACGAATCGTCATGACATGGGCTTTCGTTTGCCGCATAAGTAGTACTGTTTCGCTGTTTCGTTCTCTAACCACGACATCGAATGTGAAAAAATCCGCAAAAAAATTTCATGGTGAAGTTCACTAAATTAGATTTTTCTCGAAAATAAAAAAGGTACCCTCGGGATTTTTTTATATTTTATAGCCCTGTGAATTGCGCTTCTAACGGTGTATAGAAAGTGGCAAAAACGCATGCCTCTGCATATCAAATTTCCACTCAAAGATCAAAGATAACCAAAAATTCGCTTATTTACCACTATTTAAGCATGTATCCCATGCCCATGTATGTATGTATGTATGTATGTATGTATGTATGTGTATGTATGTATGTATGTATGTATGTATGTATGTATGTATGTATGTATGTATGTATGTATGTATGTATGTATGTATGTATGTATGTATGTATGTATGTATGTATGTATAATTATGCTTAATAGGAAGTTGATTCATTAGAAACTGATAATGAATTTCATAGTGAGAAATGACCAAACTAAGCTACATCAATGGCGTATCGAGGATTTTGCTAAAGGGGGGGTTGTAAATTTTTGAAGTTGCCTGGTTGGGCCCCTGCCCAACAAGGGCGAGAAAATTTTGAGAAATTAGCCTTCTAAAAATGGCTTTTAAAAGATATTCTGATCATAAAATAGACAGTTTTAGACCATGGTTAGACAGTTTGAGTACATAATTCCTTCATTTCTCTGATTTTTAGTCAATTTTCCTTCCTACCTCCGCCGCAAAGGTGGGTGTACCCACCCTACACCCCCTGGATATGCCACTGAACTACGTATCAGTCAAAGATCACTTATCAGATCACCCATTTCTGTTGCGCCACAATTCGTCTTCAACATTGACATGGTTGTGATCATTTATGTAAGCATCACGGCGGATGTATAAATGTACTCATCAGTATCTTGGGGCTGTTCAATGTCAAGTTGCTCATCTTCATTTTCAGGAACTAACAGATAACACTAGACAATGAAGAAAATTTGCTGCGTCCCTATTACTCTGAGTACGCTGTCGCTTTTGTGCAGGTCCTCTTGGCCTGGTAGCCACGCCATCACTGTGTGCTTTGCGTGAAAAGTAGGACATAATTTGTTGCCCCGTAAGGTACTCGTTTGGCTGGAATCGAAGTGAAGCTACAACATATGTACATGAATGTGATAATTAGGATTAGGGTTCAGTTCATGTGCTAACCACTAGAACCCCGAACATAAGGCATTTCCTTTGCCAGTGTTCTTGCATTATGCTTCATTTGCTGTGCACGACCTTCATCTAATTTTTCATCTAACCAGGACACCTGGTTCCAGTTTAACCGAATGTTTGGTGAAGATTCACGCAGAGCCCAACCTGGTTCTAATGGCTTATGTCCTGCGATGCATTGACTATTGATCGCTTCTTCAGTATCAACCTCCCTTTCGAGTTGTTGATGGATGTCATTTGAACTTGTGAAAATATTCTCAAGATTGTTCTGATACATTTGCTGAGCCACATCCTGCATTGTTTGTCGCTCTGGAATCATCTGATGGGTACCAGTGATGAGGTGTCTGATGAGATTTCCGTAAAACTGGTATTTTCGACTGCACCCTTCTTCAGGGCAATCAAAAAGTTCGTTTTCGTTCACAGTCTCGAAAACCACTGTTTTGTCAACTTCCATTTCATCATCATCATCAGACTCATCAGTGCTTTGAACACGCTGCTGGGACAATTGGACTTGATCAGGTTGTGCCAGTGTGGGGTCTTCAATGTTGCTTTCTGGATCAAGCACGCCTTGATTATTTTCTGCTTCTGCTGTGTTGATTTGATCTGTTGGGTAGAAAGAAACACCAACTGGCTTCCAGTAGTCTTTCCCTGGGATCTGGTTCTGCAGATCTTCATGATATTCCAGTGTTGCACTGAACCTTTCCGTATTTCCTTTGTTTTCCCATACTTTCTTTGGAATCACTCTGCCCAATGTTTGGCATGCATCACGCCTCCAAAACAGCTTCATGAATGCCAGCAGATGGGTCAATGAATCGCCAACGGAACTTGAAGTCATTTAGCTTTGAGATGTCTGGTATGGATACTTTCTGCTTGAAGTGATACAGTTCCAACATACATACATACATACATACATACATACATACATACATACATACATACATACATACATACATACATACATACATACATACATACATACATACATACATACATACATACATACATACATACATACATACATACATACATACATACATACATACATACATACGTAGGCATGGGATACATGCTTAAATAGTGGTAAATAAGCGAATTTTTGGTTATCTTTGAACTTTGAGTGGAAATTTGATATGCAGAGGCATGCGTTTTTGCCACTTTCTATACACCGTTAGAAGCGCAATTCACAGGGCTATAAAATATAAAAAAATCCCGAGGGTACCTTTTTTATTTTCGAGAAAAATCTAATTTAGTGAACTTCACCATGAAATTTTTTTGCGGATTTTTTCACATTCGATGTCGTGGTTAGAGAACGAAACAGTACTACTTATGCGGCAAACGAAAGCCCATGTCATGACGATTCGTTTGGCTCCAAGCACAACATTCTAGCTGCTATGGATCGCAAGTGACACTCAGTCAAACATGACCTATTGACAGTCCGATTTTGATGCTTGCCCACCCTGCTTCCGAGGGCTGGCTCTGCCGGACCAGGGAACCTAGAGGGCTGTGCTCTTCAGGTTTAGCACAAGTCATCGTTAGGTACAACTTCCCCAAACCGGAGACCCCAGGGCTAAGTTTTCACGATGGCCGATTTTTCGACTTGCACATAGCAGGGTCGATTCTCTCGTGAACTGACTCTTAAAGTCCAACTAAAGATTGACTAACCTGCAAGGTTGCGTACCCGATAAAGGATTCATGAGATATGTACGTATGTATATTTAAATTAGGCATCTGAAAATTGGTGTCAGTTCATTTCAGAATGGCATAACTCACAGCTACAGATGGCAAAAAAAGTAAAAAATCTTTTCATTCGGTTGAAAACTGATGGATTGGCGGTAATTTGAATTTATTCGGAAAATGAGATGGATGGTCTTCACTTTTGGCCAACCCCCCCCCCCCCGAGACGATTTTCCCGACCCCCCCCCCCCCGATTTTTCTGGCAAGTAATTTTGTGAGCAAATTTTTGCAATTTTTTGCAATTTCAGACACAAAAATTCTCAAAATCGCCCGCAAAACGGCACTTTTTAGCTGTATTTCAGCCCAAATTAGCGATTTTTAGCAAAAAAATGCGATTTTTTCGATTTTTGAGCGTTTTTTAGTGCCCAACCCCCCTCCCAAAATTTTTGCTCAGACCCCCCCCCCCCCGGCCGGCGCCAGACCCCCCAACCACCCTCCCCCTTCGGCGGATGACCTGTTACATGTATGATAAAATCCTCTTTGGATTTTGCTTAGCTCGGCTCGGTTAGACGGGAATGGATAGCTGGCTAGAACTTGGTAAAAAAAATCAAAAAATCTTTTCATTAGGTTGGAAATTGATGGATTGGCGGCCATTTGAACACATTCTGAAAATGACATGGATAGTCTTTTGGCCAATATACTATTTAGTAGACGCACCACAGTTGGATTATGCAGAGGAACCACACAACGGTACAGCAGCACACCTCTCTAAAACAACAACAAACAATTCCTTAATGTTCACATTATACAACAAATATGTACATTATCTGCGAGTAATCAATTCAATGCACAATACACACGGAACCTAAAAGTCACTGCAAAACAAAATGCATATCGTACATGGAGTAGAAACTGTCAGGTACAGTGACCATGTCACGTTTATAATGATAATGCAACCAACACTGATTGGTCAGTTTGCTGTGACTGACACTGCGACACGAAGAGACCTGCTCACATGCATGGAAACAGCTCACAATCTGACTGAATGACTTGAATTGCTTGATCACAGACTCGAAAGAGCCTCTCTGCTCTCGGGCAGTCATCCTGAATTGGTGTTTTCGGTTGGGAGAGTCTAAATAACACCTTATCCTTTAGTTCCATGTAAATTCATTATTACTGTATTGGCAGATAGCCCAGACAGAGAAACGTGGTGAAAAGTCTCGGAATCGTTTGCTGTTGACATCGACGCAAGCAAATGACTCATCTCCGTTCAGATTGTTGGGTTCATCTTCATGCCATTGGGTTCGGTTAGCTGGAGCCGACCATTGGTCAAATCCTTGCCACGCCCATCCTGCTCCCTGCTGATTGGTCAGCCCCACCGCATAACAGTCAATGTTTCGCGTAGTAGGCTGAAAACAACCGGTGGCCAGGGTTTTCTACCTTTTTATTTTACTGGTTGAAGGGAGCCAATCTGGAATGAAAGTCCGTCAAGCCGGTACTTGGCTTCTATGCAGTTAAAGTGATCATTGGAAGGGTCAAACCAGTCATAGCGCAAAGTTCTGTTGTCTACTGTTATCTGAAATAAATGCATGCACAGAATGAAGCCCGTTCGCTCTTCTTACTCTAAATTTGTTGTTTGAAGTCAGTTTAATACGCATGGTGAAATTCTGAACGAATTCATGTTGAACGGGCCTGGCTCACTAGATGATTTGTCAACATAAGTATTAACTACCAATCCTGTACTGGGAGACTGGATTTGTCTGCCAGTAAACCAAGTCCCGTGTTTGTGGATCACTTGCACTATGAGTGGTGTGCGTACTTTTTGGTTTTGCTCATTTCTCTTTGTCAAGTAAATCACACTCCTGAAACAAAGCAAAGATGGTGACGACAACAACAGTCAACAACAATAACGATGATGGCGAAATAACAGCAAAAATGAAAGTTTTCTGCGTCAAGCCTGGTGCACCAAACTTGAACATATACCTGCAGTACAGTTCTCCGGACTTTGGCATCTACATTTTGTACAGTGTGCAAAGTATGCTATTGTTATTTTACAACAACTGGATTTTTATTTACTACAGGGCGTGCCAACTATGACAACATTTCTTTTTGCCTCATTTTCGCCAATCTTGACTGAAATTTAAACATTAGTGCCAAAATAGTGGGAAATTTATGCGCTAAAGTTTGCTGCATCAGGATTGACCCAATCACGAGAAATTCAACAGTACATGAAATTGAGAAATTTCAATTAAATATAGAAACAGTATCAATAAACGGAAACTTTTCTTTTTGCTGTTTTTACAACAAAATTTGCAAATTTGCTACAAATTCAGCCCTTCAATTTAACATTAATCATTTTTTACTACCAAGCAGCTCCTATTTCACTACTTTTTATTTTACTAATAATTTTACTCATACTATTTTACTCTGATTTTACTAGTCTTAGGTAAGATTGCATTTTCCATCAATGATGCCAAAATCTTATAATTGGCGCCAAATACATAGTTGCTGAATTTGATCCTGATACGAGGTTTTCCAGAACTTTAGAGACAAATGTGTATAATTTGAGTCACGAAAATGCACCAACACGTCTTTTAGTGCAAAATTGATCAAGATTTTTCCTGAAATTCACCAAAATCTAGTAAAATAGTAGTAAAATTTCTATTTATTATTGACCACGTTTGGTTTAATTTAATTTAATTTTTACTTTACTATTGGCTCATAATTTTACTTTTTACTACTATTTTACGACTAGGTAGTAAGATACTACTAGTTTTACTAACTTCTGTTTTACTACACTACTATTGTAAAATAACAGTAGTATATATTGTATGTATGCACGGAATTTCAGATATTTTGGGCACGGTTTGAGGAAATGACAGCAGAAAGAAATGTTTCCATTTTTCAGACAGCCTAGTAGTTTCGTTCGTTATACAGGGTGATTCACATATCCCGCCAGGTTTCGCAAGCTCAGAACTTCTTTGTTTGGAGACCGAATCGGCTGATTTTTTGATATGATGTGTGGACACACTTCGCATTTTAATGTTTCAAATTTCAACAAATTCCATACGCTACTACTCTAGTCATGCACTTCAGCGTGGTGATCACTGTTTTCAATCACTTTCTGCAGCCGCTGGTGGTATTCCACCCTCCACGCTGGTTGATGGACGCTTATCCGAATCTTGTTGGACAGACTGCCCTCTTCGATCAGCCATTCATGCCACCAGAGGATGCTGGTATGTCTTGGAGGCTCGCGTTCTATCCCAATTTGCAGGCGGAACAATGTCAATGCTTTTGGTCCACTCAAACTGCACAGCGCATTTTGCACGTTCCGGAACGTGCAAAATGCGCTGTGCAGTTTGAGTGGACCAAAAGCATTGACATTGTTCCGCCTGCAAATTGGGATAGAACGCGAGCCTCCAAGACATACCAGCATCCTCTGGTGGCATGAATGGCTGATCGAAGAGGGCAGTCTGTCCAACAAGATTCGGATAAGCGTCCATCAACCAGCGTGGAGGGTGGAATACCACCAGCGGCTGCAGAAAGTGATTGAAAACAGTGATCACCACGCTGAAGTGCATGACTAGAGTAGTAGCGTATGGAATTTGTTGAAATTTGAAACATTAAAATGCGAAGTGTGTCCACACATCATATCAAAAAATCAGCCGGTTCGGTCCTCAAATAAAAAAGTTCTGAGCTTGCGAAACCTGGCGGAATATGTGAATCACCCTGTATATCTTTAGAAAAGTTTGGAATATGTGTATAAATTATGGAGCAGAAGCCGCTTACGCTGAATGGTTGTAGTTTGACCAATCAGGGTTATCCACATGAGGTATGTGTCCCTTGACAGTAAATACTTGACCCGGTTTGAAATCATCTCTCATACAAGCAATTCCACTGAGTGTACCACTGCTCGGCACCAAACGCAAGGCGTTTACGATTTGAGAAAGTTTCTCAGGATGAACTTCAGTCAGGAGTCTGCCCCTCGGTAGCTGGTCACATCTGCTGCCAGCTCTTATATCAGCGAGATACTCAAGCGCATAGCAAATGCCTTCAGAGCTGTTGTAATACGTAGCTTTGGCACTCAACGAAGAACATTGCTGCTCAACTAAACAATTTTCTAGATGAAAGATTAATTATTATTCTGCTATACACATTGCACATTCGATCTACTAAATGAGCAGATAATAGACAGTGCTTACTTTGGCAGGACAACTTAGTTAATATTGCAATGCTGACCAAATTGTTTAAATAGTTTTGCAAATTTCTTTGAAGGGCAAGTCCTTGTATACCATATAGATATGTATCTGTAATCCAGAAAATAGGCTGACCAAATCAGCTATATTCTGGACCACCTTTAACTTTCAGCTCAGTCTTAGTGATACTAAGAGCAACATTGAACACAACAAATAAACAGTGTCTCTCTCCAGCATTAAAACCAACCATTCACTCTGCAATAGCATCAAGTGTCTGGAGGGTCAAATGCCTTCGAGATCCAACTGCATTCAGGTTTCGCCCTTTAACTTTGGACCTGAACACAGTCTCAGTAGCTGGGCTCTTCAGCAAAGTGCTACCAAGTAAAGCTGAAATTGGACAACACAAGACTCCACTCAAGTCATTGAGCTGCAGGATGAATAACAGAAACCGTTGCAGTCTCTAAACTCTAGCTGCAACTGGATTCCGCCCTTTTCAGGGAGTTTCATCAATACTGCCAGCCTTGACTAACCAAACAAACAACATACAGAGGACATCGAGGTCCTACCTTGCTTGCAGACATGCTGGCGCCACAACTGTCTGACAAAACAGCACACAGAATGACTGAACAGTTCTGCACATCTCTTTTATATCAACTTCATGGCAGCAATTAATGGCTCAGGTCAATCCTTTAATCCCTGCGCTCTGTGTTATGAATAGTATTGCCCAAGGTAATCATTGTAAATCTTGGATTAACGTCCTACTTTATGGCTGTTTTTATGGCTCGTTTTGGTCACCTCTTCCCTTGCCTGATTGACACATTGTGTGAAATGTTGTTTACCTATCCTGTTGTTCTGCTTTTATAAAGTACCCAGCAATCTGGGAACATCAAAAGCGCAAAACATCTTAGAAGCATTCTTCAATTGCCTGGCAAAACCAGACATTGTGAACCACCCAACATGGTTGGGAAAATTAAATACACAAAAGACATGAGCAAAAACAGATCAAGCATTGTAAACCACCCAACAAAGTTGGGAAATTGTAAACCACCCAACAGAGTTGGGAAATTGTAAACCACCCAACAGAGTTGGGAAGCATAAATGCACAAAAGAAATGAGCACCAATAATATACATACCAGAGATTCTCCCCTCTGTATTGTTTATGTGCTAATTAGGTAAATATCCAGTGTATATATTTGATTACTTCTTGTTTTGTACCAATTCCAAATTTTGTAATCAAAGCTTGATATCTTTCAGTAAATTTTATAAATTGAGTAATCAATTCTTCTTTATGGTAACCATTACTTTTGAAATCCTTGTACAATCTGTGAACTCTATCTGTGAAAATATTCTGATCATTGGTAATCCTTCCAAATCTTATTATTTGTGTATAAAAAACTTTTAAGCCAATATTTCTATGAGTGTTACTGTCTGCAAATGTGTATTTTATAACCTTGAAGTTGAAGTCATCTGTTTTGTCATATACACCTGTCTGCATTTGTTGATTCCGAATATTAATCTGTATATCCAAGAAGTTGCAGTGTAATCTATCTTTTGATGCTATTTCCAACTTTAGTGATTGTGGGTAAATTCGTTCAGCTATGGCAGAAAAATCTGGAGCATTAATACTCAGTATATCATCTACATATCTCATAGTAAATTTACATTTTCTAGCTACTTGTAAATTTTCTTTTTTGTTTAAAAATTTATATTCCAAAACACTTAGTGTCAGATTTGCTAAATAGGGTGATATTGCACCTCCCATAGGGCACCCACATACCTGTTTAAAGACTAGGTCTGCAAATTTTACGTATGTTTCATCTATAACGTACCTTATACATTCTTTTAACTCTGGACTTCTAAGAACAATGTAACCTTTCAGCGATCTCTGATCTGTATAGAATGTTTTATATTTTGAAATTGCTAAAGCACCTTTCCCACTATTTCTAAAGCATAAGTACAACAAGCCAGAGATAGAATACATGATCCAACGAGCGAATGGACGCGCACTACCACTTATAATGCAAAACCCCTTAGCAATCTCTATAACAACAGGATACACTCGACGCACATGATCGTTTATGGGAAATTAGTCGAATGAACAATTTTGACTGCTACCTTGAACGTGGCATAACTTGCAAACTTGTGTTTAGTTTTTTCTTCTTTGCTTGCGATTCAACAATGGTTCCCATAAAAGCATAAGTCCGCACCTAGGACTACATACAGTACAAACTATGGAAACCTTACGATTTTCCGTGAGGCACGGAAATTAGTTTGAGGACTGGCTGTGCCGAATTGCTCACTAAGGTGGCCAATTTCCGTCACCTCCGATCCGATCCGATCCGATCTGGCGGGGGTACAGCCCTACGATCAGACCTGCACGGTCCATTTCGTGACCCCTGATATCGTCATCTCGGACGTTTGCCCTTCTTTCGCTGACAAGCCACTCTGGCCATGGTGCTGTCAGCTCCCAACGGCCGCCCGGCCGCCGTTCCTGAAAGCCGTCCGCATTAACGCACAGCCGGCGGGCGCGGCCTCTGGGCCAAAGTAGAATACGCGCCTCCAGTTTACACTACTGTAATTTTAATAGTGAAATTTTATTTTAATTTAATATTAATATAATAGAACTAGCCGATTTTAATTTTAATTTAATATTAATATAATAGTCCCCTGTTAATTTTAATTTAGATTTAATATTAATACTATTAAATAACAATTTTAATAGTATTTTAATAGCATTTTAATAGTATATTCTAAAATGCAGTCGAAAAGTTTTTGTCACACTTCAGCGAACTGGCAAAACAACATCTTTTGCTTGAAGTTGTTAGTGTTAGTTGAAAATTTAATCAGAGATGCAACTTAGAAGCATTTTTCTGTGGAAATTTATAACCAATTTTTGAAATGACTTTGTCTGAACCTGGTTTTAAATTGCATTCAAACACAAGTAGCTATAGAAAAACTATTCAGTCATAGTTAAAGAGAAATTTTTGAAAGGAAAGACTGTTATTACATAGGTTATTGACTAGATTCAGGCCCTTTTGTCATTCATGCCTATTAGTGAGAAAAGTTCCACTATTTCCAAGTGAAAACACATTCGAGATTCAGAGGGCAGTCAGAAATCTTCAATTTTCATCATTTTCTGAGGTAAAATTATGTAACTCCTTGATTGTCAAACATGGTTTAACTATTAAAATGCTATTAAAATACTATTAAAAATAAATTTTAATATTCAGCCCCTCTGTGTATTTTTAATTTAATTTAATATAATAGTAGGGCCTCTATTTTAATATTAATATAGATTTAATACTATTAAAATGACACTATTAATAATAGTTTCATTTTAATATTAATATATTTAAATAACAGTAGTTTACACCGCACCTGACGCAGCTTCCGACGCAAAAAAAGTAACTACTCCCCACTTCCTGCTGTTCATAGCCTAACTCCAATTTAAAGTCAATGCAAAACGATTAAGTGCAGTAATGCACGACAAAAGTGGTAGTACGGACGGATTCATTTTAGCACTCTGTTTTTTGTCGCGTCGTTGCGTGCAGATAGATAGATAGATAAGTACGTAAAGTTCCTATTTCGTGCCCGTCTCAATTCATCGCAACGTTAGAGGGAGTACCAGTCGTCGCGCTATACGTGGGCGGAGCTAAAATAGCCGTAATAGTCCATTGAAGCACTCATCCCAAACGCACTTGTTCGTTTTGCATTGATTTTAAATTGGAGTTAGGCTATGAACAGCAGGAAGTGGGGAGTAGTTACTTTTTTGCGTCGGAAGCTGCGTCAGGTGCGGCGTAAACTGGAGGCGCGTATTCTTCCTTGGCCCAGAGGCCGCGCCCGCCGGCTGTGCGTTAATGCGGACGGCTTTCAGGAACGGCGGCCGGGCGGCCGTTGGGAGCTGACAGCACCATGGCCAGAGTGGCTTGTCAGTGAAAGAAGGGCAAACGTCCGAGATGACGATATCAGGGGTCACGAAATGGACCGTGCAGATCTGATCGTAGGGCTGTACCCCCGCCAGACTGGCACTAAACCGGTATTAGCCTTATTGGTGGTTTCTCAGACGGCTCCAGACGTCGTTGATCTTCCCTCCAACGCATCATGCTTTTTGGAGCGGCTTTCGGTGCAACGGCAGATCCAGTTGGTTCCCGTTTTACCTACTCGCTGTAACCAGTTTGTGGTGGCCTGGGTGCAGCTCTATGCCGACGACCAACTCTTTGCGGCTAGAAACTTGCCCCGCCGAGTGGATGAGCGCACCACGTCGCGCACAGTGGCCATGTGGCCTAAACCACTGCACCAACTGTGCCGGCTGCCGTGACCTCACCTGCATAAGGTTTAGCGCTGGCCCGTTTGTTAGATTCCGTGGATGATGGAGAATTGGATGCTTTCAAAGTTTGTACTGTAAGCCTAATGTTGAATCTAAGTGTAACAAAGCCAAAGCCAAGCCAGGACAAGGCCGAAATTTTACATAGCGACTGCACATTTGACGCACTTGGTGTGGCAAGCCAAACCGTTGAAAATCGGTGATGGCACGGGTGGGGAGTCAGCGGCCTACCCAGGGGGTGTAGATTGTTTGATGAATCTCAGAAGATCTCTGAGCTCACAACTTCTAATATGCTCAGGTGACATAACGTCACCCCTACGTAGGCTACGCTTTCGAGTTGCAACTAAGGCAAAGCATTGTCCTAGAAAGTGAAAGGCGGTTTCTTCTTCTTCCGCACAAAGCGCACAGAGAGAGTCCGCCGCCACTCCAATAGTCCTTAGGTGCTTATTAAGTCCACAATGACCGGTAAGCACACCTACCACTATTCTTAGAAGTTTGCGAGGAAGTTGCCAGAGCTTATGTCTGGTTGGACAACAAAAGCTTGACCACTATCAAATGGCATCGCATCGTAATACACTACATACAGTCATTCAATGTACACTACAGTAGCCGTGTATTTATGAGCAATTTAGTCCTGTCAACGCATCACTACACTTCCACCGGTAAAAACAAACGATTTTTCCGTTCGGCTCACCTAAACGGAAATTTATGAATAACAATTGCAAGCCAACAAGCAGACATTTTTCCTGAAAATTTGTCAGCCACTACATAAGAAATGTGAGACAAGAGAGAAACTGATTCGCAAAATGAACAGGTACTGTTGCTTCAGTTTAAAATGTTCATTTAAAATGCAAGATATCGTAACTGTTGCTACAGTCCATATGCGCATAGCTTGTAATCTCTGAACGTCACTCTTTCTTTGATTATCTAGTAGTGGGATATACAATTTGAACTACGATTTACTGTCGCGATGCACAATCTAAGCTACTGTATGCTACGTAAACTACGCCGCTGATCTTACGCAGCGCTCAACGCTGGAGGGAGGGGAAAATAAAGAAAAAAAACGAAAACTATTTTTATCGGATTCAATCAGAGGAATGAGCTTTGATTTTTGTTCTGCGTTTTTTAGTACCAGTAAAGTTTATGAGCCCGAATTGTTTCTCGAAATGGATTTGCTACTGTAGTTTCAGTAAAATCATACCAGCTTTGGGGAGGGGTAGGGAGGTTCCGTCAGGGGAGGCTCCAGGGGACTTTGCCCACAGGAGGTTCAAAATTTCAAAAAGCTTCAAAACGCCAGGGAATGCGTTTTTAGCACGTCTTATAGAAAGGAGGCCAAAATAGCGTGTAAGAGCTAAAAAAAGAGCAAAAAACGACAGAAAGGGCTTCTAAAACACCGATTTGTCCAAATACTGTACCTGCAGGGGAAAAGGCAAAATTCAGTTACCAAAGACCACTTAAACTAAAAATTAGTGATTTCTTTAGCCAGTTTATTAGTACTGCAGCTGTTACTAGCACCTGTAAAGTATTTTAGGGCCGGGGAGTGGTGCCTCCAAACAGTCTCAGGGGTGAGGGGTAAAGCGCCTAAGCCTAAAAGCCCTTGGCCTTAGTACATACTGAATGTACTTAGAACGATAGGAATCAAAACTACAGTCGAACTATTGTACAGTTTTTCCTTATCTGAATTTATGCTTGAAGTGAAGCATTACTATTCAACCGGACAGCAACACAGAGCTAAAGAACGTTGGGATTAACAGTCAGGGCAGGCGGTCTGGGTTGGAGGGGTTGTCTTGTCAGTCAGGTGCCGGTCCATGTGGTTTCGCCCTCGAAAATTTCGAACAGCTACGAAACGTATGGAAATGCGTTTTTAGAACGTTCTAATCAAAAAGAAGGCTAACTGTTGAAATTTTCAAGCAGTCAAATTTGGTTTAAGAGCTATTAGGGATACATCTAATAGGGGGGTCTGGGGATCTGCCCCCCACCCCACTTAGACCAGACCCCCCGCATGGGGGACTCCCCTCCGATTTTTCTAGCAAATAGTTTTTGAGCAAATTTTTGCGATTTTTTACTATTTCAGACAAAATATTGCCAAATTAGCCTGCAAAACAGCACTTTTTAACTGTATTTCAGCCCAAATTAGCGATTTTCGACGATTTTTAGCCGAAAAATTAGCGATTTTTTCGATTTTTAGCGTTTTTGTGCCCAACCCCCTCCCAAAATTTGGGTTCAACCCCCCGCCGGCGCCAGACCCCCATTTTACCTACTCGCTGTCACCAGCTTTCGGTGGCCTGGGTTGGCCTTTGTGCCGACGACCAGTTTGCGGCAAGAAACTCGCACCGCCAAGTGGATGAGCGCACAGTGCCTTTGTGGCCTAAACCGCTACACCAAGTGTGTCGAGTCGGGGGTGCGGAATGAGAGGGAGTTAGCCATTCTAGCTAGGGGTAAACATCGAAACACCCTAGTACATGTATGGCCTCAAACCCATCGTGTAATTGTTAAGTAGGTATGAAATAAAGAGTACAGGCCATGCGCGCATAGCTTGTAATCTCTGAATGTCACTCTGTCCTTGATCATCAGGTGGGACATCACAATTTGAATTAGGATTTACTGTCTCGACACGGAATACACTGTATAAGACTACTGTATGCTACGTAAACTACGCCACTGATCTTAAGCAGCTTTCAACGCTGGAGGGAAGGGAAAGTAAAGAAAATAGAAAACTATTTTTTATCGGATTCAATCAGAGGAATGAGCTGGTTGAGGAAAGAATCTTTGCATTCGCATAATACACGCAGTCAAAAAAGTCATTCTGTACTTGAAAGGGCTAAGCTGGCTAACAACTCTTCTTTCTATTATTTTTATTCGTTTCTTCACTTCGGGTGGCGGCAGCAGTGCAGAGTAGGAGAGAGAAAGGAGTGGTTAGGTAATAGGAGCAGCTAAGCTTCATTGGATTCCTAAGGTAATACGTCGCCTTCCTAAAATACCTATTCTGCTTGTTCTTTGCATTTTTTATTTTTATGTTCGCGATCTTCGTCGTTTAATTTTTACTCCGTAAAAAGAGTGGCGGAAAATAGCGTGGCTATTCTTAATTTGGCGAAGACCGGCCTCAAGCGTCTTTTATACGCTGGCTCATGTTCTGTTAATTTGAAATTGATTTGGATTCAAACTACCCTCTTTCCAGAGATTACAAACGTACAGTAAGTAGAATGCGCTTTACGTGAATTTATTTGAAAAAAAAAACTGTCTGTAGCCTGTAAAAGAATTCTAAACAGGACAGTGGTGCTATGCAGAATTAATTGTGGGTAGTCTAGTCAACTTTACTGCATTACAGATTAGCTAAAGTAGTCAACAGCGCTCTAGTCCAACCCTGAACTTCTCTATTCCACCGCTTTCTAACCTAAACTCTACAGCATGAAGCAGTCGCAACTGTTTTTGGTTATGCTTTTTATTGTTCTCACTGTTTCCGCTGTCCATCTTGAGTTCCAACTGACCAATGCTGAAAAACGAAGTGTCAAGAAAACGCGATTTCAGTGTAGGAGCATTTATATTATTCTTTCACACACCCTAACTACCGCTACCGCTACCGATCCGATCCGATCCGATCCGATCCGATCCGATCCGATCCGATCCGATCCGATCCGATCCGATCCGATCCGATCCGATCCGATCCGATCCGATCCGATCCGACTTTGCGGGGGGCTTACGGCCTACGATCAGACTCGAGGTCCATTTCACTTCCCCCGTGATTCGTTCTCTCGGACGTTGCCCTTCTTTCACTGCCAGCCACTCCTAGCCATACTGCTGGGTGCCGGTCACCAGGAGGGCGGCCGGCGTGTTGATGCCATGATGCTGACAGCTCCCCACGGCCGCCGGTGCCCCATATGCCAGAGGGCTCCCGGCATAGTTGGTTTCTCAGACAGCTTCTGACATCGTAGATCTTCTTCCCAACGTGACATGCTTTGTGGAGTGGCTTCGGTGCAACGGCAGATCCAGTCGGTTCCCATTTTACCTATTCACTGTCACCAGATTTTGGTGGTCTGGGTGGAGTCGCGCACAGTGGCTATACGGCCTAAACCACTACACCAACTGTGCCGGCTTCTCCCCCAGCCAAAGACCCAGCTACAGGGTGTGTCAAAAAAAAACAACCCAGCAGAGTTTTTGCTGTAGCAACCGCAAATCTCAACCGATTTGAATGAATCCTGCTTTAAATGAAAGACGAATAAATTCTTGAAAGACTGGTGAAGGCCCTATTAAGTTAGGATGCTTAGTTCCTGAGATAATTTCCTTCAAACTCAAAACAGAGATTGTGGCAGTGAACAAGAGCGATTCCGTTGCACTTCACAACAAAACGGATTCCTACTGCTGAGGGGCAACAAGACTTTTGCAAATGAAGTAACCAAGCATGTGTGGCACCAGAAAAACCTCGTTGCCTTAGCCCTGAGCATTAGGAATCGGTTTTATTATAAAGTGCAACAGAATAATAAAAATCGCTCTTGTTCATTGCCAAAATCTGTTTTGACTTTGAGTGCAAATATCTCAGGAACTAAGCATTGTATCTTAATAAAAGCTTCACCAATCTTTCAAGAATTAATTTATCTTTCATATAAAATACGACTCACTGAAATCGGTTGAGATTTGCGGCTGCTACAGTAAAAATCTGCTGGGTTGTTTTAATCTCTGTTGTTCACTGCTAAAATCTCTGTTTTGATTTTTAAAGCAATTATCTCAGGAACTAAGCAACGCATCTTAATAAACGCTACACCAATCGTTCAAGAATTTATTTATCTTTCATTTAAAGCAGGATTCATTCAAATCGGTTGAGATTTGCGGTTGCTACAGCAAAAAATCTGCTGGGTTGTTTTTTTTGACGCACCCTGTATATGTATACCTTGTACCTACCTACGTGACCCGAGAAATTTGGGCACAATTTCCCTGCCCAGTACAGCACGTTCTCCTTTCGTAGGCTGACCTATTTGTTACGTGTTTTCCTGACTGCTAAACGCGTGATTTATTGAGGTAGACTGTAATCCGTTAGAGTAATGTTTCACTTGCTCTTTAAAGTTTCAGAAACGCAAATAATTTTGGTATACGTAAGCTCTTGCATTTATGTCAAAAGCAAACATCTTTACCCTATTGCAGTCTGGCACTTAACGCCGTTTTTGGTACAGGCACCATACCCCTACCCATGGCAATGGTGCTGGTACCATATATGGTCACGTGACCCAGCCCCAGACCCCTTGTTACATTTATCAGTTTTGACTCCCACCAGCATACATGTACTAGGGGGGTTTGGGGTTAGCCCCCCAGCTGGAAAGGCCAAACCCCCTCACCCGCCCCGAGAGAGGTTAAGGGACTCCCCCCGACCCAAAAATGCAAGTACCAGTAGTGGCTCCAGTATTAACAAACTGGGTCAGAAATCACTAATTTTTAGCCTAAAATTCACTTGAAAAGCCTTTGGAAACCGAATTTGGCACTTCCACTGCTGATATTTAAGAGAAATCGGTGTTTTTGGAAGCCCTTTTTGTCATTTTTTGCTTGTTTTTTGCTCTAAAACGCTATTTGGCAGCTTAAAATAGCGATTTTTAGCGTCCTTACTGTGAAAAACGTGCTAAAAACGAATCTCCAGGCGTTTTGGAGCCTTTTGAAATTTGGGACCCCCTCTGGGCGAAACCCCCCTCGACCCCCCATCTGAGGGAACCCCCCTACCCCTATACCCCCAGGTCGGCCCAGAGCTGTTACATGTATGCGTATATGGGGTCAAGTGTCTAACTGAATCTATGCCGAGAAAGTTTAAATAAACTAAATATAAATTTGCAGGTACTGTGAAGTGCCTGAGAGCATTCGTAAAGTGCGCACGCAAGAAAAAGTGCAAGTATGGCAAGCCGAAATGCAAGCGCTGCAACAAACAGACTGAAACCTGCAAAAAGAAGTGCCGATAAGCTGTTTGAGAACTATTTGATTTTTATATTTGATTCAAAATACAATAATGCTCTCAACTTCTAAATAGAGAATTTGTGGCGTATGAATGAATACACAATTAATAAAAATCGACATAGACAAACTGACCATTAAACTCGTGCTTTGAAGTTCGTTGGGGTTTGTTGGCAAAGCAACAAATCGCGGCCTGGTGGGCCACAGAAGGGCTTGAAGTTAAATTAATAGTATGCCTGTCCATAATACGTTGAGCGTATTACTACTGGCTACTGTGCTCATAGTTCTAGCTATCTCAACTGACTTTGGACCTAGTTGGTCAGGTAAACCTTCTATCCATCTATCTATCCTTCTATCTATCTTTAACCTTTTGTAAATCACCGGGTTTTCAAAGACAACTGTCTAAACACGATATAGTCAGGCACTTAACGCCGTTTATAGTACCGACACCATATACAGTATGGTGCTGGTACCATATATGGTACCGGAACTTAGGCTAGTGGCACCATATACGTTATCCGCGAACGTGGGGATACCATATAAGTTGTCAATACCATAAACTGCGTTAAGTGTCCGACTGAGATAGAAGCATTGGGCTTCGATTTTGTCGATCGTAAGAATTTTTTCGCACGTACATCGACCACAACGTTATTAATTTTCAGAACTCTACAAAAAATGCCAGTCCACTGCCAACTCGGTCTATTTCGGTCACTCTTGCTATGTGTCTATCGGAGGAGCCAACAAGAAAACCTGGGAACAGGCCCACACTTCCTGCAACCAGTTTCCAGGCGGACACTTGGCACACGTGATTGACAAACCGGTTTTGGACAAACTTAAGGAGAAGTTCACGGATGGAACAGTAAATGCCTTAGGGGGCGTGAACAAATGTGTAATGGTGTTTTAGACCATTTTCGGACCCTCTTACCCCTGATAATCGCCTGTATTAATTTCCTGAACACCCCTCACCTAATTAAAATTTGGCTACCCCGCGAAATTAGAATTTTTTGAAGAGTCAGAGCCAAAATTTTTGCGTTCAATTCTACGTAAAATGACGTTTGTATACAGTTACAATTGCTAATTTTCTTAGTTTTCTTTATTGATGAACTACAACAACGTACAGGTACGTATAGTCTTAGTTTTACATACGAAGCCATCTTATGGTGGCTATTTGTTAGAGATGAAACCAAAGTGTTTTATAATGGATTTTAGAGCTGCTGCCATGTAATGTCACTTGACTCATGATCTATAGTCATAAAAGATAGAGTCGATAGTTATACGTAATACCTTACAACTCTTGATAAGATGTCAAATGTCACCAACCCCCTCCTCCCACCGTAATGATTAGTAATCATTTGACAAACCCCCTCCCCTAATGCCATTACATAATTTTTGCACGCTCCCTGATTTGTGTAGTCAAGAAAATTAGAACAAATAGAAGGCTTGTATTAGAGACAAAAGCAACAACTTTTTGGTTACAACTCACACATACATACAACAGGTTGAACCAGAGAGTAAGACTCAGGACTTAGGGACTATAAATTAAGAAGTATTTTAGTTCGAGAACACAGCCACCTGGATTGGGCTGAAGCAAGTTGTATCGCCGGCAGCGCCTGCTGAAGGCTGGGCCTGGGTGGCTCCGGGTAAGAGTCCAAAAATGGCACAGCTGCTGTTTTGGCATCCAAACGAACCGAACGATGCTGGAGGTGTGAACCAAATTCACGGCTACATTAGCCAACTCGGAGTTGGGGATGGTAGCGCTGGCAGTGCGGTTCCTTACATATGCCAGTACGGTAAGAACAACTAAATCTAAAAGCAAGACTGTTTTTTCTGTACTTCAGTTTTCCATATTGAACAGTTATGTTGGCAAGTCCAACTGAACCTGGATCTATTAGTAGGCTTTAACCTGAAATTTATGGACCTGAACCTGAACCTATTTTATTTCAGTCGGACTTGAACCTGTTCCGTTTTAGTGCATGTATCATCAGGTTCAAATTTTGAGTGCAATTTTTTAGGCAAAATTTGTAAAACTTTCGGTTGGATTGCACAAACTTTTAATGATTAGATGTTCTACATCTATTTTTCAAACTGAAAATGTTGGAAAACGAAAGTACACTTCTCTTTAAAGTCTGATCTATGTTTTTCACTGCCAGTAGAAGGGATTATAGCTCAGAAAGTTGCAAGTAGCGCAAAATTTCTACAGTTTTTGGAAATATCAGTGGACTTGAACCTGAACATATTGTCCAGGTTTTTAGACGATGGACTTGAACCTGAAATTCCGATGTTGCGTGAGTAGCATGTATGTATTTTCTAGATGAACCGTCGTACCGACGGTACAATCTGCTTGCCAGAGACCGTGTGGGTGATGGTTCCACCCAACTTGGACAGGAAACCAATACAGCCACCAGAGCCCAGTGTGCAATTCTCTGCTCTCACACCTATCTGTGCGGCAGTTTCAGTTACAACCTAAAAACCAACCAATGTCGACTTTACATGAGCAACGGCCGATTGCCTGGCTTTGAAACGCAGCCCCTAGAAGGATTTGACTATTTTCAGCCTGCCTATTGAATGTCCTGTCTGTCCTGCGTCTGTGGTGTATTGGTAAGTATCTCGGCTCCCATGCACGCGGCGCATGACACGTAGCAGGTTCGAGTCCGCACCCATGGCCATGGGTGCCGGTACCATATATGGTACGAAATATGAACAGAGTGGTACCATGGTACCGGTACTAGAGTTGTAAAAAAAATTTTTTTTTGAAAGCCAAAAAAAAAAAGCTTTTTTTTATGAAAATTTTTCATTTCGAAATTTTTTTTTTCAAAATTTTTTCCTAGCATGAAATATAGCTTGTAGGAGATGCAAGGATGCATCAGAAGCAACTTTAAATGCAAAAGCTGATACTTTGGTTCAAACATAGTTTTACAGCCTGAGAGTCGATATTCTACCTGCAGCATTGCTCACAAAGTGGCTCTTGCCCTTCAAAACCTATTTTTATGCTTAGAATAGGCAAGAAATTGATAGAACTGCACTTCTAATGTATATCTGAGGCTAAATTCAGCGATTTCCCCCCAAAATTTCCATACTGTGAATAAAATAAAAAATTTTCGAAATGGGCCTTCAAAAAAAAAGCTTTTTTTTTAAAAAAAAAAAAGAGCCTAACAACACTAACCGGTACCGGTACCAAAGCGAAGTTAGGGGTACCATATTATGGTACCACCACAGGCCCCGAACGTGGGGTGCCATATATGGTACCGGCACCACTACCGTAGGTACCGGCACTAAATATGGTGTCGGTACATAAATGGCGTTAAGTGCCTGACTGTCCTAGGCAGAGTAGAGCCGCCAACATGAGACAGCTGTCAGGCCAAACAGTGCCGGTTTTAGGATTGCAATGCAACTGCTTCAGAGAAAAACTATGTTTATTCTGCGTGCGTACCGTTGCTGATCGATCCTCGAACTATGCGACGTTGTAGCCATTTTTCGTAGCTTCCTGTGATCAACTCAACGGTGAAATCGGAATGCAACGAACCAGCCAGACTGCAATATAAAGAAGTGAAGTTACAGTAAGCGCACATGTAACAGGTCATCCGCCGCCACAATTGGTGTAGTGGTTTAGGCCGCAAAGCCACTGTGCGCGTGCTCGTGCGTTCATCCACTCGGCGGGCAAGTTTCTGGCCGCAAAGAGTTAGTCGTCGGCACAAAGCCCAACCCACACCACCGAAAGCTGGTGACAGCGAGTAGGTAAATGGAAAACGACTGGAGCTTACTAAGCACCTAAAACTACAGTAGCAGGTGTTGGGACATACATATACACAGGGTGCGTCAAAAAAACAACCCAGCAGATTTTTTGCTGTAGCAACCGCAAATCTCAACCGATTTGAATGAATCCTGTTTTAAATGAAAGATAAATAAATTCTTGAACGATTGGTGTAGCTTTTATTAAGATGCGTTGCTTAGTTCCTGAGATAATTGCTTTCAAAATCAAAACAGAGATTTTGGCAGTGAACAACAGAGATTAAAACAACCCAGCAGATTTTTACTGTAGCAACCGCAAATCTCAACCGATTTCAGTGATCCTATTTTATATGAAAGATAAATTAATTCTTGAAAGATTGGTGAAGATTTTATTAAGATACGATGCTTAGTTCCTGAGATATTTGCACTCAAATTCAAAACAGATTTTGGCAATGAACAAGAGCGATTTTTATTATTCTGTTGCACTTCATAATAAAACCGATTCCTACTGCTCAGGGCTAACGTAACGAGGTTTTTCTGGTGCCACACGTGCTTGGTTACTTCAATTGTAAAAGTCTTGTTGCCCCTCAGCAGTAGGAATCCGTTTTGTTGTAAAGTGCAACGGAATCGCTCTTGTTCACTGCCAAAAATCTCTGTTTTGAGTTTGAAGAAAAATATCTCAGGAACTAAGCATCATATCTTAATAGGGCCTTCACCAATCTTTCAAGAATTTATTCGTCTTTCATTTAAAGCAGGATTCATTCAAATCGGTTGAGATTTGCGGTTGCTACAGCAAAAACTCTGCTGGGTTGTTTTTGTTGACACACCCTGTTGAACGGGGACAGCTACCACTGAGACCCGACCAGACTGACACCGAGCATGTGTTTAGGCTAGTAGCGAAGGCAGCGAAGGAAGGGCAGGATGATATGGGTGCGCGTGATGGGCCCGCAGAACTGTTGCTAAGTAAATTTATTTGAAATATAATTAAATTATAATTTACTTACCATATGTCCAGAGAAATATAATTAAATTAAAATTTACTTACCACATCTGAGAGAAATTTAATTTAATTAAAATTTACTTACCACATTTAATTAAATTAAGTACATTAAGTATATTTAAAATAGGCCTGATTTTGGCGCCTAACACCTTCAGCTTTGCTTCCATCTAAGAAAGGATGCTATAACAGTTATGTAGAATGAAAACTAAACGAGGGTGTCACAGGTTAAGTCAAAAAGAGACATAGATAGACAAAGGGAGCTGAGGGTGAGAGAGTTTGCCCGCCTCAAGCTCTGACCTACAGCCTCTCAGGCTACCGCTACCTCCTTCAGGATTTTTGGAAAAAATTATGATAAAAGTGTGCCTATGTAGGTTAGGTGTGAATTAGCTCAGAGTTGCTTATTTCAACCTACTTAAACAAAAAATACGGTAAGCCAAAAAACCTTGATTCTAGCGAAAAATCGGACTTTTTGAATTACCATCTCTCAACCCCTATCACCCGCCGCTACACCCTTCAGCCACCCCCTCAGAATTTGAAAATTTATCACCCCTCAGCCAAAATGATAGCCGATGTCTGCCAACAGTAATAATGACAGTTCGTCAGAATTAGAACCTCAACCTCAAGTGGCTTTTCAGTCAGTTTTTGCTTGCATCCACAACAGACAATGCCTGTGAGTCTGAACATGTGCTATCGCATAGGAAAACTGGCTGAAAAGTACCAAATATCCACTCGTAGCTTGGCGGTTAAATTGGAGTAGTTTGTTTTGTGGGAGATTAAGAGAAACAAGCGCAAAGACGAGAGGCGGTGGATCGGCGGGCGGAAAATTGTACTGTAGGTATGGCTTGCCATTGAAAGGTATAGATACCGAAAGCAGACACTCACGCAGCACTTGCATGCTGCCAAAAAAGGTTCAGCAATATCTAGATAAGTGTGTAAGTAAATTAAGTATATTTTAAGTAAATTAAGTAAATTGTTTTTGGTAAGTATAATTTACAAATTATAATTATAATTAACTTTCCCTATTTTCGTAGAAATTTAATTTAATTATAATTTACTTACCAGATAATTTACTTGTATTAGTAAATTTCTAAAAAAATATAATTAAAATTAAAATTATAATTTACTTAGCAACAGTAGCCCGCAGTGTGGCCTAACGCAGGGGTTACGACGGGCCCGCCCGGACAATCCATCCATCCATCCATCCATCCAACAGGCCTTCTGCCGAAGGGGAGGGGGTTGGTGGTCTCGCGCCAACCGGGGAGGTCTGAGCCCACATTCTTCTAGGAAGGGGGTTAGGCACTGAAAACGTTTAAAAATCGAAAAAATCCCATTTTTCGGCTAAAATCGTCAAAAATCGCTCATTTAGAATCAAATACAAACATACACGGGACGGAAAAATGGGTGGGGGGTAGTCAAAATCCGAAAATTTGGGGGTGGGCCTGCCGGTTTGGGGGGTCGCGGCTCGAACAAAAGTCGGCTTCAGGTGGGTGGGTGGGGTCCATACATGTAACAGGGGGGTCTGGGGTGTCTGCCCCCCACCCGACTTAGGCCAGCCCCCCCGGATGGGACCCCCTGAGATGATTTCACCGACCCCCCCCCCTCAGATTTTTCTGGCAAGTAAATTTTCGAGCAAATTTTTGCAATTTTTTACACTTTCACACACAAAAATTGCCAAAATCGCCTGCAAAACAGCACTTTTTAGCTGTATTTCAGCCCAAATTAGCGATTTTTGGCAATTTTTAGCCAAAAAATTGTGATTTTTTTCTATTTTTGAGCGTTTTTTAGTGCCCACCCCCCTCCCCCTAAATTTTGGCTCAGACCCCCCCGGACGGCGCCAGACCCCCCCCCCCAACCCCCCCTCCCCCATCGGCGGATGACCTGTTACATGTATGGTGGGGTCGTTTGGGGGGTTCGAGCCCAAGTTGGGGGTGGGCAAATCCCCCGGCCCATGTATGAACACAAATAAAAAGCGCTGTTTTAGAGGCGATTTTAGCAATTTTTGTGTCTGAAATAGTAAAAAATTTTAAAAATTTGCCCAAAAAATTACTTGCCACAAAAATCGAGGGAGGAAAAATCGTCTCGGGGGTCCCGATCCGGGGGTCTGGCCTAAGTTGGGTGGGGGCAGACCCTCCAGACCCACCTGTTACATTCTACATGTACAGTATTCATTTCAAACATTTATTCAGTTAAGCATACTGAACAGGACATATAACTGCTTGCGCAGGAAGTGCCCTCTATGTTACTGTCTATGTTACTTCTATGTTACTGTCATACAGTATGACAGTAACATACGATACGAACTACAAGGTGTTTCAAGAGAGAATTGCCGCCATTTCCGGCTAGAGCTACCAATCAATCAAGCTAAAACTTGGAGGATAGTACCAGAATTTATTTGTGCCACAGTCTACTTTGTTTTAAAACTGCAATTCCATTTACTCTCCCAAGCTTCAGCAGCAATAAGGATCATTCTGGACGAAGTAGAGAGATGTTTCACCATACCATCTTATAGAAGGTCGAAGAATACGTAAAGTTTTATAACAGTTACTTGGCTGAAATCGGCAATAAAGCGCAAGCGATTGTTCCAGGTGGGATCACAAATTTCAGAGCCCTTCACCCGAAAAACCTAATGGTCGGCCGCAGAACAGAGCACGACCACTCGGTTGCCCGTACACCTATTATCCCACTGGTACAGACCAGGGACAACCTTCAGAAATGTAAGGGGACAATTGCCCCCGAGGAAACCGGGACGAAAATTTTCATCAGTTATCCTACAAAAACGCATTTAAACGGTACTCAGAGCGTGAAAATAATAAATTTTAACAGTTTTAGTCACACATGTGCATTGTCCGCAGCTCATAGGGGCCAGCCAGGTCTCCATGCCTTGCGAAATGCTCAAATTTTCGCGGAAAATTTGAATTTTTTGCAAAAGATTTGGCGAAACATTCAAAACTTTGTAATTGAAGTTGAGTTTTTGACAAAAACTGCCCAAAAAACCGGATTTCCAACAGAAATTTTGTCAAAAATCGAAATTTTCTATGAAAATTTGCGAGAATTTCGTGTTTGGCGCGCAGTACCTAGTTGTCTGGAGCAAGGGTACGCAGTTGCTTGCGCGGTTGCCAAAAATTGGTTTCTGCAGCTTTTCCATTCCATTCCAGCGTTCCATTCCGGTGATTATCATTTCTCCGGAACTCCACCCTCATTTTTGGAAATCGACCAATGTATGAATGAATGACGTTTCCGATCGTTTTATAAACATCGAAACACTAGTTTAAAAAACTTCTCTGAAGTGAGCAAGTCACCGAATAAATTGACTCTACCCGAACCGGATCCCAAGTAAAACCCCGGAGTACTCTCATTTCTTTTTTAATTGTTAAAAATATTCGAATTTAAAAATAATTTTTCATTGATAATAAGGAATCGGACCACCAGAATCCCATTATAACAAGAACAGAACAGGGCGCAAGACTGGCAGCAGTCAGGGCGCCACATGCAAAAACTCGAAGATTTTGGCGACTCGGCGCGGCTGCTGCGGGTTTCCAAATTGCGTAACAATCTTTCATTATTTCAGTATGACACTATCCCCTTCCGGAATGAAAGCTTAGATTTACATACATATTGTACGTATTGCAAACAGCGCTAGCACAGTTTAGTTTGACACCCAAGCTTTGCTTGGGATATATGACTACGTATGATGCATGACTCAGGTTCAGTTAGAAAAATGCAAACTTTTTCATGGCTAACTCGACCAATTACGTCGCAACTATGAGTAAAATGTGCCGGTTTTTGCTCTCATGGCTTGGAACTGCTGCAGAGACATTTGGCGTCCATCAGTTCTTATCCAGCTCATTTCTTGAATATCTACGTACATGTCAGTGTCAGTTTTGCGGCGCATAATTCAAATTCAGTTACTACGAATAGAGAATTGTGTTTCGGCTTTCCAGAACTGTTTTCCCTTGCTTAATCGATGAAAAGCTTTTATCAGTCATAAAAGCATTTATCCTGCCTGGCGTTAGGACAATATTTGATGTAGCGATCATCGAGCTGCCTTCATATTTTTCACGCGACAGTCAGAGAACGAGGAGGCATGGGTGCTTACAAATGTAAAACTGTTTTCTTTGACTATACCAGTGTTACAACCGTCCATGGAATGAAACAACTAATTCTCGGGCATCCAATCAGAAAGTAATAATAATATTGAAGAAATTTTTACTGTGCAAAGATGACCGTCTTCTTAACAGTGCCACAAAGATTGAGATTATTTATAGTTTTGCTTTAGAATTCTCTGGGCAGCGCTACTGGTATCCTGTACATGTCTGTTGATAATTCAAGTAAGTCAAAAAGTGAAAACTTGGATTGCAAGTCCAATAACAACAAGCATCGATATCGTGTATCCGGAAGAAATCCCGTTTCCTGCAGTGCTACTTTGCAACACAAACATGTTCAGGTATTTTCATTCATTCATTTGATACGATCAGCGGCTTAAGTTCAGAAGGACTTGGACGATGCAAAAATTTGTAAGGGGGCGTGCAAAAATTACGTAATGGTATTTTTGCCCATTTTCGGACCCCCCCTCCCCCCTGATAATCGCCCGTAATAATTTCCTGACCCCCCCTCCCCTAAATTACGTAATAATTTGGCTACCCGCCCGAAATTTCATTTTTTTGAAGAGTTAAAGCCGAAATTGTTGCGTTCAATTCTATGTAAAATGACGTTTTTATTAAAATAACATCTGTTTGCAGTAACAATTGATAATACGTACAAGTACAGTACGTATAGTCTTAGTTTTACATAGAAGCCATCATTAGGTGGCTTTTTATTAAAGATGAAATGAAACCAAAGTGTTTTATCATGGATTTTAGGGCTGCTGCCATATCAGTTGATTGATAATCGAATGTCATAAACCAGAGTTCGTGCGGGAGTTGAAAAGTCAGAGTCATAACGGGACCTGAAAAGTCAGAGAGTCATGGAAAAGTCAGGATATTTGGTGTCCGGTCAGGGAAAAATTTGATAGCAGTAGAATCATCTCTCGCCCAAAGGGTCATCATCAAAGTTTTACATATCACCCTTTTGAAAATGGGACTTTCTACAACTACTACAACTTGAAGTTTTACCCTCAGAATACCGTTTAAATGCGTTTTTCAGAGTCAATTTTTTGAAACTTCTCACCCTTGTTAAAATGTTCTCACTCTGATTGTTCAGGGAAATTTGACTTTGGTCAGGGAATTTTGCTCTGAAAAAGCCGCACAGACCCTGTATTAACGATCGAATTGATAACTGCTATACCATTATAAACTCTTAAAAATATGTCAAAGGTCACTGTTGCCATTTAGCATCTGAAAAATTGGAAAACCGTGCCTCAAACGGTAGCTACCTTCTCTAATCTAAACGATCATCTAAATGAAATTGAGAAAATGCAAGCCCAATGCTTCAAATCGAGACTATATGTACCTGTACTGGACGTCAAAACAATTAAAATCATGGCCACTTTAGTGATTTCTGCACATTAAAAAATTACGTAATGAAGTCGCCAACCCCCCCCTCCCCCCACCGTAATGAATAGTAATCTTTTGGCGAACCCCCCCTCCCCCCTCATGCCATTACGTAATTTTTGCACGCCCCCTAACCACTGCTTCACAGTAAAAAAATCTGAACATTATCTTTTACAAACTTATTCATCGATCATCTGAGTTAAAATCTAACAGTTTCTCTACATACGCGGTTTTTCTCATTTTCCTCACATGAGGATCTGAAATTTTAACACGAAAATCTGCCTATTTGGCAGATATTGCACTTGATCGGTGTTTAGACTGAGCTATGTGAAGGACGATTTGTACGAAATGATCACTGAGATGTATCTACCTGGCCGAGTGAACAAAGCACTGGATTTCGACCAATACGTACTTCAGTTACGGTCAACAAATACGTCAAATTCGCTTGACTTTCTCACACAAGCTGCTTCTCAGATCGATGACATGCTTTTATCGTAAGTTACATATTTTCTACTGCATGCAAAGAATGCACCCTGTTTCAGGTGCACCAATCCAGATGATACACCCTGCAGTTTGTCCGATTTTCAGTTAATTCCCACAGATTTTGGCGTTTGTTATGTTTATAACTTGAATCGAGAGTCGCCCATTCTTATTGATACTGCAGGTAGGTTGTGCTTTTGCTTATCCTGCTCGATTCTTGCTTCACAGGTACACTCACAGCGTTATACATGCTGCTAAACATTGAAGGGTATGAGAGAACCTCCAGTTCAGCCTCAACCAATGGTTTGAAGGTTAGCGTTTATATCTAACTGAATCTAATGAATGAAGATATTTCCAGGTATTGATTTTCGATCAATACCAAGCCCCAATAGTGCGTTTTGGAGCATTGGACATATCACCGGGGTACAAGTTTAACATTGGTATAACAAGATCTATGGTAAGACAAGTGTGCATTCTACTGGGAAATGAAAGTGGTAGAAGTTCTAGACCCGCAAAATTAGCCCGGACAAAGGAGGAACGTGTGCAATTGACCCTTACTATGATACCCTGAGTGCTCATCATTACAGCACAGAGATCTGCAAACTGGATAAACTGGTGACTGCAGTGATTTCAAACTGCAGTTGTCTGCCCTATTTTGGAGTCACCACTCCTGTTGCCACTCAAACAAGTAATGGAAAATTGAAAAACATTTGACATTGGTGTGACAGAGATTTTCAGAAAATCTCCCAATCTGCTCAGTCGAGGAGCACTTCAGATGCGTGGTATTCAATCAGAAAATTCCGAAAGAAGCCTACGACTGCGCATCGAGTTGCAATTCAGTGAATCTCTATCCGTCGCTCAGCTTCAGCAAGTACCCGGACGACTTTCTACAGAAAGCTCTGGATGAAGAGAAGTTGGCTCAGCTTGAACGGAAGTACTTGGCGGCGGCTGAAATCAGAACAAGAACGCAGCCAGACAGAGTTCGTAAAGACCAAAAACTGATGGCAGATTTGAAGCAGGCCGATCAGTTACTCCGGTCGTTAAGACTAGCTCCTGTGAAGGAAAACTTTGTGACTATGGATATGAGAGTTAAAAGTGAGGTAAACAAAAAACGAACTCTTGTACACATTTAGTATAAAAATACATTGTACGAATATGAAAGGTGAGCTAAAACAAGAAATAGCAGATTTTCACTGTGGCAACCGTAAATCTCAACCGAGTAACGAATGTTTTTTAATAAAACACATAAATTCTTTAAAGATCGATGTTAAATATTTAAAACGATTTAAGATTTAAAACGTTTAAGATACTCTTAGTTCCTGAGATATTTTCCTTAAAAGTCAAAACAGTGATTTTGGCAAGAGCGATTTGTATTATTCCAGTTCATAATAAAACAGATTCCTACAGCTAAGGGCTAACGTCACGAGACGAGGCTATAATACTGGTGACACACACGCTCGGTTTACTTCACCAGTAGCCACCACACTCCACGCACAGTATCGTATCTTAATAACTTTTTCACCAAACTATTATTTGTTTATTTATTTATAAGAATTATTTGTTTTTCATTTGAAAAAGGATTCAAATAGGTTTAGAGATTTATGGTTGCAAAAGTTAAAAATTGGGCTGGGTTGACTCTTCTTTGATTAAATGCTCTTCTTCATAGAAAAAATCACTGTTTTGACTTTTTGAGGGTAAATATATCATGAACTGAGAAGAGTATCCTATTAAATAAAAATTTCACAAATCTGTTAAGAATATATTTGTCTTTCATTAAAAAAAGATTAATGCAATCGGTTGAGGTGATTTACGGCTGCCCCAGTAAAAAATCTGCTGAGTCGCTTTTGGCACACTCTGTATTTAGATGCCATGCGTTGCAACCTGTGTGCAGAAGTATGAGGACTGCATAGAGTTGATGGAATGGGAAGATATTGCCAGCGACGCGCGACATTTGCTACTAGAGGATGCGCAAATGGTGGCTATTTTGCACCCCTATTTTGCAGACGACTGTGAGAAGGAGATGAATCAGCTGGTAGACCAACTCCAGACCAAGTGGGCAGGTCGTTCTGACCATCCGAACCTGCTGGAGAGCACTCAGACAATCGTTGGCTTCTGTCGCACCGATTCTCCCATAGACTTGTCAGTCATGTTCGAAGAGTTGGTGTCGTGCGCTTTGCTGGTGGCGCACAATCTGACCTTGTACAGCGAGTTGGTCGAACTAGCTTTTGATGGGCTTGCTATGCCTCTCGACAGACTGCTTGATGAGCTGATGACCTACGAATGGGATCACCTACGCTCCAATAAATTGTTTAAGTAAGAGTTGCTGAATACAGGGTTGGCCATAAAATCACCGTCTGATGGGCCTTTTCTCTAGGTTTTCGATTAACTTCAAATGGCCGCCATTCGATCAATTCTTCTAACCGTCTGTAGTCCAGAATTTGGCCCATCGCAAATGAACTGACTCGAATTTTCAGACGTCAAATTTAAACATACGTGTGTAACGTACCCCCATAAGAAGTTTGGTTAACATGCAACATTTGCGAAAGACTGGAAGAGAGGTTCTTGAGATACGTATGATATTTGACATCTGAAAATTTCGGTCAGTTCATTTCACAACCCAGAAGGGCAAAACTCAGGACTACAGAAGGCTGGCAAGCTAGGATCTTGCCAAAACAAACTTTAAACAGATAATGATCGAGCCAAAATCTTCTAATTCAGTTGAAAATTGACGGAGTAGCGGAGCGGCCATTTGAGAAGATATTCGGAAAACTCGGCCATGCAGTTTTTTGGCCAACACTACTCGAGTGCACATGTTTGCAGTGAAAATATCTTGGCCTTGAATGTCTACTATCAAGACAAGAGTACTCAGACGTTCGTTCAACAATGGGCCTACGACGAGTGGAGTTTGCTTTGTAAGAGTAATACGTTGCAACAGAAGAAAGTAGGCAGAGATTGGTTTTGTAGGTGACGTAGGTGGCAGTCTGGGTTTGTGTCTGGGCGCCAGTCTGGTGACTCTCTTCGAAATTGTCGACTTCTTCGTCTTACGTCCAATGCTCAATTTAACTGTGCAAAAAGGAAAACAAGACAAAAACAAGAATGGGGCTGATTGAAGGTGTTCTGAACTGTCTCAGTGGATTCAACAGGCAGTCAATCTTGGAAAGACAGTCTGAACAAGGATAGGATATGGTTTTTGCATAGTATATGGTGTTTTACAAGCGCTGTGTGCGCTGTGCAGCACACTTATGTAACACATGAAGCTGTCCTTTTATGCACTCAGTTAAACGGGAATCAAATTACTCAATTCACTTGTTTATTTTGTCGATGTTTGCTGTTTGTTCAGAGGCAGTCCAATTTATAGCCTATGTATGTATGTGCGTGGTTGGTCTAACCTGGATGGAAGGGAATAAACTGAAAACGATTTTGTTCGATTACACCGCTATTACCACCATTCATGGAATGAAGCAGCTAATATTAGTCCAGCCGTTTAGGAAGTGAGACAACAAGGCTTGACCTTTTTTACAGCTAGCTACTACTTTCAGACTGCTATGGGGAGCTTTACTGCTAGGCTGCAGTACTCTGCTCATCATTCAGGTACGGAAAATGTTTGGCACGTGGTTAGCCAGCCCAATCAACACAAATATCGAAATTGTGTACCCTGAAAGGCTGACCTTTCCGGCAGTTCTGCTCTGTAACACCAATTCCTTTAGGTAGTGCATTCTTGAATGCCTGTCGATTTGTAAGATGACGTTTGGTTTATGGATTTAGACTGAGTTACGTGCAAAACAGTCTGTATGAGATGATCACAGAGTTGTACCTGGCCGGGAGAGTCAACACAGAAATGGATTTTGACAAATACAAACAGAAGTTTGATGCTTTGAACGCCTCTGATTCGCTCGACTTTCTCATACAAGCTACCTCTCACATAGATGACATGCTTTTGTCGTAAGCACTACTTACAACTGAACTTCTCAGACAAAAGGGAAAAGTTTCTGTTGCAGCTGCAACAATCCCGACGGTTCACAATGCAACTCAAGCGATTTTCAACTGATTCCAACCGACTTTGGAATCTGCTATGTCTACAATTTAAACAGCAATCCAATAGTTCTGCACACCGCAGGTTGGAGATCTCAGTGATTAGGCCAAGATTAAAAACCACAGGGTTTGCCAAAAAATAACAGTTTCTAAGCTAACTTCGAGTTTTTTCTGTCAACTGTATTTACCTCTAACTAACAAATCAGTCTGTAACATACATGTAACAGGTCATCCGCCGAAGGGTTGGGGTCTAAGCCCAAATTCTAAAGAGGGGTAGGGCACTAAAAACGCTCAAAAATCGCAATATTTGGCTAAAAATCGGCAGCCTAAGTGCAGCGGGGGTAGACCCCCGGACTCCTCTGTATACAATGTATGTATGGTCTGTAGGCATGAGTAAGGCGCTCTATCTCCTGCTGAATATCGAAGGATACGAGAGGACTTCAAGTACAGCCTCAACCAATGGACTGAAAGTAAAGTTTGCTTGCCTCACCACAAATTCACAGTAAACGGTCGGACTTCAGATACTAATATTCGACCAATCGCAGGCACCGATCGTGCGCTTGGAAGCACTGGACATATCTCCAGGATATAAATCAAACATAGGAATAGTAAGAAATGAGGCAAGCAAACAATCGGGACTTACGGAAGTGAAGCATCGCCGTTGCAGAGACACAGGATACCACCAGAAAACGGCGGTCACTGTGTAACCGATTTCACCTACGATACATTCAGCACCGATCACTACAGCACTCACATCTGCAAACTCGACAAGATGGTGGCTAACATGATCTCTCTTTGTGGCTGTTTGCCCTACTTTGGAGTCACCACACCTATCGCCGTGCAAATAAGTACTATAATACAACATTTATCTCCATTTGAAAACCTGCTGATGGTATGGTATCGAAACCATTATATTGTACGAAAGAGACTGAGGTGGTACAATTACAGTACCCTACTATACGGTGTGCTGCCGTTTGGTTGCCTAAATCGGCAACGACTACTGCTTGTACACAAACTGTGCATCCTTCATACGCCACTGCTTTTTTAGAAGAGAAATGCTTTCTATAAATGCATTATATAAATGCACTATAAATGTTTCACTGCGCTGTTTTAGTGCACTTCCTTTCTTTCTTTTTATTCGCTATGGTAATTCCAGCCTCCAACACTACTACTACCGATTACCAATGGCTGAACGGCAGAACCAGACTTTAAACTCCGCCCAGAACCAATCCCCGGCCATCGAGTCAGGGAACTCGAACCAAAATCCGCACTTCTAAAATTGAGGAGTGAGTATTCTACCTCAATTTAACCTAAAATTTTATGATTTTCTAACAAGATGGAGATTAAAACATGTAGGTCCGCTAGACAGGACATAATCACATCGTTCCTCATAAATCGCAGTCGTTTTTAAAAATAGACCGTCGTAACCATACATGTACTATGGGGGTTTTGGTGGGGGGCTTACCCACTTAGCTGAAAAGGGCAACCCCCTCGAGACAGGTTAAGGGAACCCCCCCCCCCCGACCCAAAAATACAACTACTAGTAGTGGCTCCCAGTAGCCAGTACAAACAAACTGGCTCAGAAATCACTAAATTTTATCCTAAAATTCGCTTAAATTCATAAAAGCCTTTGGAAACCGAATTTGGCGTTTCCACCAGACATGGGCAAAGGGGGGGGCTGAGGGGGGTTGGCCCCCCATCAGGCTCTGATCTACCCCCCATCAGCCGGCCGCTACCCCTCATCAGGAATTTTTGGGAAGAATTTTGTATAGAAAATTATGATAAAAATATGCCTGGAATAGGCGTAAATGAGCTCAGAATAGCTAATTTTAACTTATTTTAATGAAAAATAAGCCAAGAAACCCTGATTTTCGCCAAAAATCGGACTTTTTGGCTTACCACCCCCTCAGCCCCCCATCAGGCGCTGCACTCCTACCCCCCATCAGCCCCCCATCAGGAATTGAAAATTCTACCCCCCCATCAGCCGAAATGCTAGCCCATGTCTGGTTTCCACTGCTGATATTTAAGAGAAATCGGGATTTTCGACGCCCTTTTTGTCATTTTTTGCTTGCTCTAAAACGCAAATTGGCAGCTTAAAATAGTGATTTTTAGCGTCCTTACTGAAAAAAACGTGCTAAAAACGCATTTCTAGGCGGTTTGGAGCTTTTTGAAATCTGGGACCCCCGTCTGGGCAAACCAGCCCCTCGACCCCCACCTGAGGAAACCCCCTACCCCCTACCCCCAGGTCGGCCCGGAGCTGTTACATGTATGGTCGTAACCAGCCCTCTTTTCCTAGGAAGATATAGTGTAAGAGTCCCGCGTGTCATTCTAGAAGACGGGACACACAATTCCATACAATTTTGCTATTTTTGCATACATATGACAAGACAAGGGGCGTTACGCGCGGCCGCGCTTACACAATCTCTACGAAAGCTGTTTACAGCCAACGTCACAGTCTGCACGACCGAGCAGCACTTCAAATGCGTGGTTTTCAATCCGGAAATGCCGCGAGCCACCTACACCTGCGAGGCCAGCTGCGACACCGTTCAATTCTCGACTTGGCTCAGCTTCAGCCGGTACCCCGAAGACTTCCTGGAACACACGTTGGGCGAGACCAAAGCCGAAAGGATGAAAGAGAGCTGGCTGGCGGCGGCTGAGATCAGAACCAGAACGCAGAAGGACAGAGTGCACACAACCCAGCGACTGATCGCCGACATGAAACGCGCCGACCAACTGCTACGACAGCGACATCTGGCGCCAGTGGAGGAAAACTTTGCCGACCCTATTCAGAGACTGGCGGACGAGGTCTATTTTATGAGACGTTTCGGTCACTGCTGACTAACTTGATTTAGGTACCTTGTTACGGCGATTGTCTTGAAAAATACACTTCCTTTATCAAGCTGATGGAATGGCAGGACATCGCTGGCGATTCCCAACACACTTTGCTGCCAGATGCGCGCATTATCTCAATTCTGCACCCCGAAATCGCCTCCGAGACTTTAATCGAACAATTCGACAGTTTATTCGACAAGTTCGAAAACGAAACTGTCCTGGCGCGAGAGAGTGTGCAGCAAGCGGTGGTTGACATGAACACTTTGTTTGCCTTTTTTCGGCTAGATTCTTACGAGGATGCACTGAGTGCAGATGTCTCAGCCTACAAAGACTTCTTCTATTGGATGGATCAGTTTGAGATTGGAAACATTACCAAGCTTGCTTGGGCGTCGAAAAAACGGGACTTGGAACGGGTGTTCAACGAAATAAATGGAGTAAATTTCGAATTTTTTAATAATTAAAATCGCACAGAAAAGAGACATTTGAGACTTACCCGGGAAGCTTACCGTTTTCAGCAATACTACCCTTACTACAGTGGCGTACCCAGGGGGTGTAGGTAGGGTGGGTACGCCCCTCTTTGCGGTGGAGGTAGGAAGGAAAAATTTTGGATCTACCTGTCTATTTTATGCCCAGAATGCGTTTTTAAGCCTAATTTTTCGAAAATTTCTCGCCCCTTCAAACTACTAAAACTGTTAGTTTTTGTTAATCTTACGCTCAGAATCCTTTAAAGGCGTTTTAAAGGCTAATTTTGCGAAATTTTCTCGCCCCTTCAAACTACTAAAACTGTTAGTTTTTGTTAATCTTACGCTCAGAATCCTTTAAAGGCGTTTTAAAGGCTAATTTTGCGAAATTTTCTCGTCGTGGCCCAACCTGGCAACTTCAAAATTTTACACCCCCTTTGCAAAATACGCCACTGCCTATGAACTGTTTAGCAATTCGTCAACAAGCTCTACAGTAACCTCGGCCAAGCAACACAGACCATAGACGATGTAACAGCGATCGACAGTCAAAATCAGTCCTCAATTGATCGGGTGCGAAGCGTTCTCGCCGACGAGAAACTAACTCGCATCCTCACCTCGGCCATCTTCAACTCCAATCAGTACCGGTCGGACGAATGCGAGGAAAAGATGAAGAAGCTGGTCGACAGACTTCAGGCCAAATGGTCGGACAAGGCCAACCATCCGAACCTGCTCGAAACTCCAAACGTCATCGTCGGCTTCTGTCCCACCGAGACGCCGGTCCACCTGTCGCAGATGTACGAAGAGCTAGTCAGATGCGCCTTACTCATGGCCGAGAACCTGACACTCTACACCAAAATCGTAGAACAGAGCTACGACCAACTGGCCGTGCCGTTCGATAACCTGATTCAAGACCTCAGCAGCTACGAATGGAACTACCTGCATACGAATAAGTTTTTCGAGTATGTACAGTACGTAAAGGCTGTACATGGTAAGCCAGTGGCGTATCCAGGATTTTGGAAAGGGGGTGTAAAATTTTGAAAGTGCCTGGTTGGGCCGCTGCCCGACCAGGGCAAGAAAATTTAGCAAAATTAGCCTTCAAAAACGCGTTTAAAACGCATTCCGAGCTTAAAATTAACAGAAATTACAAGTTTTAGTAGTTTATAATGGCCTGGTCGAGAAAATTTTGAAAATTTGGCCTTCAAAAACGCATTTAGAAGGCATTCTGAGCACAAAATAGACAGTTTTAGTACATAATTCATTAGTTTCTTATTTTTTTGACAGACTTTCTTCCTACCTCCACCGCAAAGGGGGGTGTACACACCCTACACCCCCTGGATACGCCACTGTGGTAAGCTAGCTTTCGTCGCTGCTGAATTGCGGGGAAGCTGCGTGCATTTCACTTATGCATGCATTACCGTAGTATCTTCATGTTTTCGTGTTGAAAAACCCCAAGACTATGTCAAGTACGGTAGCTGGAATCAAACGGATCTGAGAAAATCGATAGATTTTGCACAAAACACAACCCAAGTGGATTTTGAATGGTCTATACGCGAAAGATTACTACAAACTGTGTACGTATTTAGTGAGAATATACTGGCCTTGAATGTCTACTACCAAGACATGAGCATTGAGACGTACACTCATGAATGGGCTTATGATTCATGGAGCTTGCTCTGTAAGCTCTTTATTTTCATAGTATGGCGTTTTCCAAATCTCCACTATATACAGTATTGTCCAAAAGCAAGACCGCCTGGCCGTTGTTCGAGTTTTCGGAATAAATACAAATGGCTGCCGTTCCGTCAATTCTGCACCGAATTAAAAGATTTTTTGGCACGATTACTATCGAGGGAAGCACGTTTTGCGCTTCACATGGGTTTTGTTGGTGGGCTGTGTGTGTGTGGGTTTGTTCTATAAAGATTGTTTGAAAAATCTAAATATAGTGTTAATACAGTATAGTTAAAAAAATGTCCCATCGCTTTTTCGGCCTTCACTCAAACGTTTCGTTCTCAGTCACTTCTTTACCGATTTGGCTCAAATTTTCAGCAAAAATTAACAACATGTTTGGCTAAATATTCTGCAAGCTTAGTGCCAAAATTCCGACTCATACTGGTTGTATGACCCAAAAACTAGGAATGAGGGTGGTCCACGCAAATATATTTTTTTCGGTAATACTAGGAGTACAGGTCTGAAACTTGCAGGAATGATTGGTGTTCCCATTGGGCATAACATACTAAGCAGGCAGCCCTGTAGCTCAAAGGCCACTAAAATTGGGGAAGTTCAAAAACATGAGTGAAAATCCCATAGTTAAGAAATCCGCACCTTCTAGAATCAAAGCACTGAATCTGTTGTTAATCAACACAGATTGTAGCAGGAAGTTCGAAAAATAAATGAACCTGATATTTAAACTCTGTTCCACACCATAGAAACCATCCCTACAGCGTTTTTTGAAAATCGAAAATCTGTAGAATCGTCATTTTGCCGTTTTTACGAAGAAAAGTCATATTTAGTCATGTTTTTGAAATTCCCCAATTTTAGTGCCCTTTGAGCTACAGCGCTGCCCGCTTAGTATGTTATGCCCAATCGCAACAACAATCATTCCTGCAAGTTTCAGGACTGTACTCCTTGTATTACCGAAAAAAATAAATTTGCGTGGACCACCCTCATTCCTAGTTTTTGGGTCATACAACCAGTATGAGTCGGAATTTTGGCACTAAGCTTGCAGAATATTTAGCCAAACATGTTGTTAATTTTTGCTGAAAATTTGAGCCAAATCGGTAAAGAAGTGACTGAGAACGAAACGTTTGAGTGATGGCCGAAAAAGCGATGGGACATCTCCTTAATTCTACACTGCACTTCGTTTTTAACATCCCTTCTATTCTATAGGGCTTTCAAATGAGCCAATAAAAAGTGGGGGTCAGATTTGGGGTGTACAAACACCCTACACCCCCTGGGTACGCTGGTTCCTTTTCTGAACTTACTGCACGTTTTTTTCCGTTGCACAGTATGTCCGTGGGAAGTCTTTACTGTTATATGAAGGAAAGTACATTTAGGCGACGTTGGTGGTACCCTGGGCTTGTGTCTGGGGGCCAGTCTAGTGACCCTGTTCGAAATGGTCGACTATTTCATGTTGCGACCAATCTTCGACTTTCTGGGTGACAGGGACAAAAAAGATAACGCGGCCGAGAGACGCTTCTCTCTGCGTAAACGATCCGAGGTCGAACAGGCGGTGAACGGCGACACAAAACGCGACAACTACGCATGGCAGGCCTAGAAGTCAGCCTACACATACAGTACATGTACACCTACAGCGAACGAAGACTGAGCAAAGTGACAGGCCAACCGGTTATCATAATCGAATGAAACTGGACTTTACTGATTAATTTATTCATACGCTGTTAAGATGTATACTGTACGTATCTGTTAAAATGTATACTGTACGTACCTGTTAAGATGTAAACTGTACGTATCTGTTAAGATGCATACGATACGTATTTGTTAAGATGTATACTGTACGTATAGCTGTAGCACTCGATTGAAAACGAAAATACTATGGTGTAGAGTTTCATAGATGGCCTTGCAAGAATGCCACAAACGGACGGGTAGACAGACGATTGTTAAGTAGACACGAAAAACAATAGATAATATGCTTGCAACAATATATTTTCCAGCGGTAGAAAAAGAACAGCATCGTAAAGACGCGCTAGAAAAGTAGCCAAACCAGGGTTCGTGCGGCTTTCATATAGCGACCAACCAGGGTGAGGCAACTGAGAAAATTTTTAAAAATTGGCTTTGTTAAATGCATTTAAACGGTATTCAGAGGGTAAATTTCCGGTTTAAGTAGTAGTATTTAAAGTCGGAAGACCGATTTTCAAAAAGGTGGTGTGTAAAGTTCTGACAGGACCATTTATTGGCGAGATGCTTCCACAGCTATCAAATTTTTCCCTGACCAGACACCAAATTCCCTGACTTTTTTAAATTCCCTGACTTTTCCATGACTCCCTGACTTTCCAGGTCCCGCACGAACCCTGCAAACTAAGCAAACAGTGAGACTGTTTGTTTACAGAGCTGCAATAATAAAGTATAAACAGAATACTGAAAGGCACGTCAGAATAGCTGCATTGCACCCGACAACGGTATTCTAAAGACGACAGACGGAAGAATCGGAAAAAGACAGATCAGGTAAAAACTTCTGCACAACGGACGCAAAACAAGGCTGCAAGCCGAGCTACTGCAAGCAGCAACCCGGTGACTCGCCGAACACTGATCGCAACTGCTCAAATTGATCTGACCAGCCAGCCGACATCTTGCCGACGTTTCTTAAAAGGAAACAATGACGGGCTAGAAAATGTCTAACCAACGACGCACACAAACACAAACACGGCAAAGAAGTTAAAACTAAAAAGGCGTATTCATACTGCGTCGAAAAATGTTGGTCGCCGAAATTTCTAATAACACAGCAAACAGTTAAAAGTGACGCATCAGTCAACAAATTGACCAACTTTCTTGTCGGCGGCCTACTTTTGTTGAATATTCAGTGATGTCCAAATAATATCGTTTTCTAGTTCAATTCAAAACCTTTTTGTTTTTCTTTCTGTCGCCGACATTTGACCTACACGACGCCAAAAAGGTCACCCCAGCAGAAATGCCGGCCAACTTCATTTCTCGACGCAACTATAGATAGGCCTGGTGACAACAATCAGAATAAATAAATAAATAAATTGATTAGGCACTGAGAAAAAGGAACAAAGGCACCTACTAGATAGCAAACCAACTTAGAATAGAGAAAGGGTTAGTACTGCGGCTGTACGGTCCTCTCAGCGCGGTCGATCAGTTGTGCGAGATGGGCGAGACGACGACGGATCTTCTTCTGATCGTCTGCCGTGCACTCGATCAACATCGACTGAAAGTTCTGGTCGATCGGTCCGTCCGGCTGGTCCGGGTTGGCGGCGTTCTGGTAACGAATGCACGTCTAAACACAACATCAACAACAGCAACACCCAGTTTTACGCATAGACACCTGTTTAGAGATGTCCAGGTCGGCTTGCATTTTGGCAACCAGAGCTGTTATGTGGTCGTTGACACTGTGCAATGCTCTCTCCTGGTCTGGGTTACGAGGGGTGCTCACCTAACACAACAGCTAATTGTAATTATCTAAATTTCAACTGCAACACCTACCTGCACATCGACAGTTCTGGTGCGCTGCAACAGACGGTTCAATGTTGCTTCAATGTCCTCTCGATCGCCTAAACTGTCTTTCGTTAACTAACACCACCTATGGGCCGGAAAAATTAGGAGGAGGGCTCGGCTCCTACGACCTCCAAAAATTCTGTCGTCCGTTTAGTTTAGCCTTAGAAATAAAAAAATTCTTTGGCAAGGGGTAAGCCTTATGGCAGTTTTCCAAAGCTTACCATTTCTTAAAGTTTCTAGCTCTTGTTGAAGTTTGTCGGACTTGGTTTGGCTGAGATGACAGACAGTCAAAGCACAATTTGGATCTCTGGCAGTGGATATGCACGCTTAGAGTCGTACATTTTTAAAAATTAACCTCCAACACCGCAGTTTTGCCAGCACTTTTTATGCAGCAATGACGAAATTTTTCCTGACCAAGAACGAAATTCCCTGACTGACCTCCCCAACTTCTACGAACCCTGACAAATAACTAATTTTAGCTTAAAAAATCAGCTTAATTTTTACAAGCCCTTTCGGTAATTTTATGCTTGTTTTCAGCTCTTAAACGCCATTTATCAGCTTAAAATAGCGATTTTTAGCCTTATAAAATTTAAAAATAAAACGTGCCAGAAAGGCGTTTCCACGCGCTTTGCAGCTTTTACAATTTTGGACCCCCTCTCACTCAGGACGAAACCAGCTTGGACCCCTAACTAGCAGACCAGGCAAACAGCCTACCTCACCCCTCGCCCGACTATCGCATGTATGCGGTTAAGTGTAAGGCTTTGATTTATACGTCTCCTAATAACCCTGTGAAGGTTCTCAAATTGAACGAACAGGAAGAAAGGGGTTTCAGATGCTGTTAAAGCACGTTACAGTCCGAGACTTAACGCCATAAAGTACCAGTATCATAGGGTGAGGGCGCTACAGCATGGCACCCCTCGTTCGGACTCCGTGGTGGTACAATAATACAATGTACCTTTTATGGCGTTAAGAGCCTGACTGAGTTAGTTGTAAGCTGTGCAAAAGCGAGTGCAGTGGTACCTTGACCGAGTCTCAGCATGTCTCTGTTCATTTGAATGGTGCTGAGCATTTCAAGCAGAGATTCCTTCTCGGTCTCCATAGACCAAGCCTGCTCCCTCAAATGTTCCACCCGTTTCTCTATCTCATCCAACATGCCCACTATCCGGTCTCCGAACTCTGCAAACACACACGTCTTGCCTATACAATCAAGCATTCACTGATACGGCGCCCAGTTCTACTCGTGTTAAGAGGCGTTGCAAAAAAAAATCGGGCAGGGGGCGGCGGATGGAATTTTTTGACCCCCCATTTTTATTCGCTGATCTGAACCACTAAAGTGTGGATATTGCAAAACCCAGCCGGTTCGGCTGGGGACCCACCCATTCCGGAGAAATCGGCGCCCAAAGTTGAAAAACCATGCTTTTTCGAGCCCGCCGATTTTTGACCGACTTCCATCTTTGACCGGGCGCCGTAAGCGCATTTTTAAAGTAATCCTCACCAAATCTGGAACATTTATAGAACCAATGACGCTCTTTCATTTGCACCTATCGACATCGGAGTCGGATTGTAATTGCCGATTTGACAAGCAGTTTTTTGCAGAGATTAGGCCGAAAAACACGTCTTCAGAAATACATATGTTTCACATGCGTGGCATCGAGCTATCCGGCTACAAATTTAACACAAAATAGCCCATGAAATATGCTTTCGAAAACTGGTTTCAAATTTTTTGGATCTCTTCTAGTTTTCAGGTTATGGCCCTTCAAACTTTAGTGTCACGCACGGCCATTTTCCCCTTTTTAGCACGTTAGGTAATGGCATTTATGGAACTGGACTGTTTCGAAGGCATTACATTGTCGATAAAGCGTTGTATTAATATAATATAACATTGTAAATTCAGTCCCGACACATGTGCAATTGTTATGGATGCTTTCTTTAATCATGCCTAGCTGCAGTTCTGGATGGTAGTGGTACTGTCTGTAAATCACACCATATACCGGTACATCTCACATTACGACTATGACATAAACAGTGCTTTAGATATACATGTAGAACCAATAAGATATAACGTAATAGAACTGAACAATAGCTCAAGAATGTCGCAAGATTTTGGTTACTACATGCGCTAGTTAAGCAACAGCTACAGTATTGCAGGGTTCCACTATAGAGATAGTTGTAGTTTCTAGAAATTACTCATTCTGAAAAGCCAGAATTGCGTAAAAAGTCATACCATTAGAGATTCTGAACATTGTGCATCACACAAAGGAGCACCAACCTATCATAACAGCTAAGCTTATGCTGAATTTGTTTATCACATTTTTTGCTGAATGAGTAAATATAGTAGATGCAAATGGCAGTTCGATGAGCCAGCGCAAGAATCCAAAACAGTTTGCATGGCTACTGTTGCAAAGCACAAGGAGATAAGGAGAAACATCTGAAATACCAATGATGGAAAACTAATTTGACAGATTTATGAGATGAGATTATTGAGCTGATCAGGCCAAATGAATAGCATTTGAAGCAGTAGCATGCTGTTTGCAATAGCTGCTATTATTATTCAAACAAATGTACTGTATGAAATGAACTGGTTCAGAATTACGTATACCATAGTCACTGAAATGAAATAACAACAGTTCATACATGGGCCAGAAAAATCCGGAGGGAGGTATGGAGACCTCAGGGCGGGGGGGTCCCCCGAAAAAAGGCCAAAAAACGCCTATTTTGCCTTAAATAAGCGAAAATTTCCTCCCTCCCCCTCCAGGAGGGGGGTGGGGAGGTATGATCAGACGAGGGGGAGTGGTATACCCCCTTACCCCCATCCCATGTATGCAACAGTTTAACTTTTCTGACAAAATGCCAGATACCTGCATTTTGTGAATGCCTATACCTAAACCTGATACCTGATTGTGTTTTCGAAGTACCTGTACCTGTTCTATAATCAGGTACTTTCTCAACCAACACCTGACCACAGTAGCTAAATAATTCATGATATTTAGGCCAGCGCGGCAAGTTTTGACTGAATAAACTAGAAGTATGTAATAAAACTGTGCCAAAAATCGCTAAATCAAAAGGCAAAACAAAAGCAATCATATATGTACCGGAAAAATCCGGAGGGGGGCTTGGAGGTCATCTCAGGAATCGGTCCCAAAAACTTCCAAAAATCACCTATTTTGCCTTTAAAAAGAAAAAAAAATCGGTGAGGGGGAATGACCGACTGAGGGGGAATGTATACCCGCCGCCTGGCCCATTTATGACAGCAATAATATATGTATATTAGGTTTCTAAGAAATCTTGAAAATCACCGCGCTACTAGGCTAGGCGTTGGTTAACACTGCATTACTGTACGTACATATAAAAGAAGGGGTACCATGCTTTTTTTGCTTAGGATGGTGTATCGGTGGTACAGGTGCCGAGAGTAACCAGTTCGTCAGCACTGTGTTTAGTGTGCTTCTTATACTGGGACCACACTGTCCTCCGAACCGTGCAAAACTGCATCATATGACTACAACAAAGTGCTGCGTTTAAAAGAGTAAATGACAGCATCAGGACCCTACATCCAGGCAACCTATCAGATTTATAACAATAATTATTGATGATTATATTAATGATTATAATCAATACCTTCGGCCATTTAGACGGTGTTGATGCAGACATACCACTCAAATCAAAACAGCAACTAAGATAACGGTGGTTTTCCTTCACTCTACCAATAGCGTTTGCAGCGTGCATGTTTAAGAATTCACAAGCAAGTACGACCTCGCCTTCACAACCATAATACTTTCAGGATGTGTCAGCAGTTAATTTACAAAGTCAGATTATATTATAACGCTTCAAGAACGATTTTACAGCACTGCAGTGCTAAAATTGCCATTACCTAACGTGCTAAAAAGGGGGAAAATGGCCGTGCGTGACACTAAAGTTTGAAGGGCCATAACTTGAAAACTAGAAGAGATCCAAAAAATTTGAAACCAGTTTTCGAAAGCACATTTCATGGGCTATTTTGTGTTAAATTTGTAGCCGGATAGCTCGATGCCACGCATGTGAAACATATGTATTTCTGAAGACGTGTTTTTCGGCCTAATCTCTGCAAAAAACTGCTTGTCAAATCGGCAATTACAATCCGACTCCGATGTCGATAGGTGCAAATGAAAGAGCGTCATTGGTTCTATAAATGTTCCAGATTTGGTGAGGATTACTTTAAAAATGCGCTTACGGCGCCCGGTCAAAGATGGAAGTCGGTCAAAAATCGGCGGGCTCGAAAAAGCATGGTTTTTCAACTTTGGGCGCCGATTTCTCCGGAATGGGTGGGCCCCCAGCCGAACCGGCTGGGTTTTGTAATATCCACACTTTAGTGGTTCAGATCAGCGAATAAAAATGGGGGGTCAAAAAATTTCCATCCGCCGCCCTCATAAGGCAACCTGCCCGATTTTTTTTTGCAACGCCTCTTAAAAAAAAAAAAACCCAAAACAAAAACACAAAACCCAACCCAAAAACCCACCAACAAACCACAATAAAATTTAAAAAAACCAAAAACACCCACCACACACCACCGCCGCCCCCCCCCCCCCCCCCACACCCCCCCCCCCCCCCCCCACCAAAACCCCCCAAACCCCACCCCCACAAAACCCCCCACCTTACCTCAAAACCTCCAAAAAATAAAAAAACCCCCACGCCGCCAAAACAGACAAAAACACACACAAAATAAAAAAAAAACACCCCCCCCCCACCCCTCCCCCCCACCCAACCAAAACCCCCCAAACAAAACACCCACCCCCCCCCCCAATCCACCAAAAAACAACCACCACCACCACCCCAAAACAATTAAATTCTATACAAACCCAATTATCAACGTAACACCGAGCCACCACCCCCCCGCAACCCAACCCTCCCGTTCCAAACCTCAAGCTGATCTGATAAAATTTTATCGGCGCAACAAGTAAAACAGTAGTTAGACATCAGAGGCAGCTTATCGGGGCATTCTTGACCATCGGACAGACAACACGACCGGCGCCGTGAACGTTCTGTATGTGCAGTCGAACGGAGGTGATCGTGCCAGCACGAAAACTACACTTGGAGCATTGGAACGGATGGCGACAGTTGTGTTCTTTCGAAATGTGGTGAGTCAAAGACGATTCTGACACGGCTTTGCCGCATAGAGTACAAGTGAAAATCGATTTCGATTGCGGCTTCGACAAAGAGCCATGGTTCTCATTTAGTTTCCGTTTTTGAGGTGTCTTCTTGCGTTGTTTTGACAAGCGATCTTTTACTGCCGTTGGTTCTTGTTCTTCAAACTTATTCTGAAAAGTCAGATATCAATTTACCCGCGACTGCAGTTTAGGCCTTAACGCGCCTTAGAGGGGGAGATGAGACGGCCGCTGGTAGAAGCAACTTCATGCGGTTCTGAATTGGTTGTAGAATTGGTCTGGTTCTTCTGTACAGTGTTCATTTGAAGCAAACACGTACTCTCGCACGCCTCTGTGCCGAAACAAGAAATAGCGGCCGCTTCCTTACCGTCTTTTGTTATCATAACTGCAGGGTCCTGTGCAGGTGTTTGTTTGGTCCAGATATCATCAGTAGTGTCAAAGCAGGACCGATCAATTGGAGACAATTCAACTAACTCTTTCTTGACTTTAGTTGAGGACAAGCAGAATTCCGGCAAGTCTTCACCGGCCGGCTCTGTTTTGACTTCTAGCCATTGCTGCCGTTCTGAAGTTGGAGGTAGGGGGTCAGGAAGAGAACTACTAGATTCAGTAGACTCCAACCCGACTGACTGGACTGTTGGCCTTTCGGACTCGTTTTTCTAAACCTCTATAACTTCAACTTGATACACTATACAAAATCTGGAGGGTCTGTGGCGACCGTGTTTACCTGACTTAATTGGACCTTTGTTCTAGCCACTGCATCCTTAAAACGGCTGAGAATCTCTCGAAAAGCTGAAAGACCACTCTGTAGCTTCTCTGCATCTGGCAGACTCCAGCCACTTTGACACTCCTCTGCTGCTGCTCGCTGAATGGAATGTTCGGTTAAGTCCTATTATTTAATCCAATTTAAAAACTTCAGGCCTATATATAATGACGGTAAGCTGGGGGACATTTGGCACTCGGCAAACTGGGCTACTGCAGCTTTTTGAAAAATTGCTGCGATTTTTGCATTCAGACAAATTCAAAGCCGAGGGTTAATTTGGTGCTTTCGGACACACGTCGGTTGGTTTTGCTAAAAAGTATAAAAATTATATTGATTAATTTTCAAAATGATACTAAATAAGTGTGTAGAACCTCAATCTATATTTTAAGCCCTTTTTATATACTTATACCCTTATACCCCCTTACCCCCCGCCCCATGTATGGGTTAAGCATAGGCAGAATCGGTATTTTTTCAGAAAACGAAGGTTTGCTCTGAAACAAAGAAGAATAAAAAAGGTGCGCTCGCTTAAATTTTAGTTAGGTGTTGCTCTTACTAAAATCACTCAGATTTGGTGTCCTAGGTTCGTCAAAGATCCCGGAAATTGTGTTAAACTTGATGAGGTCGTTAAAATTTAGGGGTATCGAATACGAACGTATTGGGGATTCTGAGCAGCCCAAAGCCAATGGTTTTTATTTTGCTTCTTACAATCCTTTAGTAGTTTTGCGTCAATGCTAATCAATATGAGGTGAATCCTGCTCAGGCTTAACTTGTGTAGACAATAAATATGGTACAAAAGCGGAAAAACCTGTAATCGCTTATTCGAGTTAACTTCATATAATTCGTTTTCATTTATAATGTCAATGGAATTCCTTCAAATTTTCAGCGTTTATTCATAAGTATGATAGATATGTTTTGCCCAAATTTGAGTTGCATATTCCGCACGTACCATGCGTTAACACGAAAAAGTCAAATTCAGAAAATTCGGAAATTTGTGGGCCGTACTAGCGCCTATATAGTCCAACATACTTGTTCTGAATACTCCAAAAAAGCTTCCAGTTCTTCGAATAAAGAGAGCAACACAGTCTGAGCCATGATTCCTGCCTGCTGCTGGCTGGGTGAAGAAAAAACTGAAGTGAAATCGAAGTGACTCAGCTAGAGATGCAACCGTAAAATAAAATACCGGATACCGTATACCGGATAATTTTTCAGAAGACCGGATACCGGGTAATACCGGATAATTTAGAATCGTCAGGTGTGTAGCAAATAGGAATCAAAGTTAGATAGAAATTTCTTTTTTCTTCAAGAAAAGGTCGAATTTCTTCATTTTTTATTGCTAAAACTGGTTTAGTTGATTATGTAAACAGTAAATCGTTGTGCCGAAAGAGAAAAGAGGTAAAATTTGGCGTTTTTTCGCTGAAACGGAGGATGGACGGACACTCTATTTTTAATGTTGACGAACGCGTTATCTCAAGAGGAAAGGATCAGTGCACTGGTTCGATGATTAATTATCTGAGACGTGACAAAGATCAGTACAGACAGTACATTAATGATGATGTGCCTGACCCTATAGTGCAACAGAACATCTATGATGAGAGAAGAAGCCGGTTGGCTACAGGCTAGATAAGGCTGAAAAGTTGCTGTCAATCAAAACAAATCTGAAATTTTGAACTTTCCGCGTGTTTAAGAGATAGTATGGTGGAGTTATTTAGTACAAGTGTTGTACCGGTAGTAAACTATCCCTGGTCATTATGCGGAGTAAACGAGAAACTGACTGTTTACAAACGGAGCTTAAGTGATTTCAGTTAAAAACACACAATGCTACATGGATGGAACAGTTGCAGAGCTGTACACCTACCATCTAAAATATCCGGTATTATCCGGTATTATGAATACCGGATACCGGATAGTGAATAGACCCAAAAAAATACCGGATAATCCGGTATATACCGGATAATACCGGTTTACGGTTGCATCTCTAGACTCAGCTGGGGCATGGAGCACGGTATACTTGGACACGAAGCAAAAATTTTTCAGTGTACCAGAGTTGCGCGCACCGAAAAATCGCCTCAATCAAAAAAGTTAACCTGAATGAAAAAATGCAACGCACTGACGAAGGAATTTATTTCGCCCATAAAAACCCACAAAATGTTGGGTGTTCGGTCGCTTCAGGGCTCAAAAACCAAACGTCTCGGTCAGCCAACCATAGTTGATAGTGGCGTGTCAGTCAGGTCCGTTACTTGTTACTGTTCCAAACTACCACCATCGACGACTACTGCTGAACAACGGAAAGGAGTTGCGCAAATGCAGAAACTGTAGCCGTGTGTTTTTTAAGCCGGATTTGTCGGAAAGCCAACGCCGCATTCAGAACGAGCTTGGGATGGATGTCATTGATGGAAAAAAGACAAATGAAGATAAGAGTCAAGATAAAAAACGGCACCGTAATTAGTATTGTTAAGTTTATTGCATAACGGCATTTGCACAGATTTATGAACTTTGCCTTTTAAACATTTGTTTATGACTGCATATGTTTTGCTTGTATACAGTATGAATGCTTCTGTCAGTTTTTACGTACGCTATTGGTATGCTGTACTGAACTGACCAGCACGCTCCCTCAAGCTGTTGTGAATTTTTGTGCCGCGTAAAGTGGACGTTGTTCAATGGGACAAGCATTTGAAGCTTTCTAATAAATAAAATCGTTCATATAAATCAGAAAGAGTATTGGACCTAATAGGCTACCCTGTGGAACTCCAGACGTAACAGATTTTTAAATCCTTAAAGACAGGCCCAACATTACTGTATAAGCACACGTATTATTGACGATCCTCCAGTAGTTTGATAACCAAGCCAGCATAGTACCCGAAATACCGACCGCGTGTAATTTTTGAATAAGCTTACTATGAGAGACAGAATCAAAAGCTTTTTCAATATCTAAATAGATGACATCATCTGTTAAACAATCACCCACAGCTTTCGTCCAGTCATTTAAACACATTAAGAGTTGTGTGACAGTTGAGTGTTTTGATAAGAAGCCGTGTTGAGCTTCTGATATAATTCGATTGTGCGACACAAGAGAAAAAAATTGTAATTTCACACTCGTGTAGAAATAAATGTTGTGGTTGAAGTAGACCAAAAGCACAGTGATGACATTGCAGAGAAAGTTCCATTAGGAATTTGGGAGAAAACACGAGCCCCGAGGATCCCAGCATCCACTGGGAATCGCTGGCGGAAATGGACAGTGTGGTACATACGACAAAACTTGGAAAAGGCGTCTGTCATACTCATGCAGATCGGAAGAAAATGTGGTTCAAGCGCAAAACTGATCGAAAACAGTGGCGGTCACGTTGAAGTGCATAACTAGTGATGTAGTGTAGTGTGTGGAATTGGTTGAAATTTAAAACAGTAAAATGCGAAGTATCTCCACGTATCACATTCAAAAATCAGCCGATTCGGTCAACAAACAAAAAGTTCCGAGTTTCCAAAACCACACGGGATATGTGCATCACCACATTTGTATTTCAGCGCCCGTGACTACGCTTACTTCTGCTGCGACCGGTTCGAAGTGGATGCAATCTTCGTTCTCGGTAGCGGTTGGTTAGGCACGGTTTTGTTATTCAGTTAGGTATTTTGATGCCAAATAATGCCGAATACTTCGATTCCTAAAAGTGGCTTTGGAATTCAAAATTTTTGTTGTACTTAGTTGATTGCATCGCTAGTTCAAAGAGACGGATTTGCGGTGCATAAAAAACAATTGAGAGCTTAGGCATATGGAGTTCTGAAGTATACCTGGAGCGGACACTTCTTTTTGCTGTCGTTACTCACCTTATCCGTTGTACGCTGTCAATTTGTAGCCAGTCGTCAATGAGCAATGAGTAAAAGCCCGGTGCGTCTGCTAGAGGTTTGTGTGGATTCGTTGCAATCTACTATCAATGCAAATCAAGGAAGTAAAGATAATCAGTGGCCCATATTTCACTATCATTTTCATTTTACCAGGAGCCGATAGAATCGAGCTGTGTTCTGCTTTGACTTTAGGCGGTTTAACGCCATCGGCTGGTGAGATTTTTTCTTATACTTTCGAATATCTTGAAATTGTCCGAATGAACTTGAAATGTTTGAGGTTTGCTGAAATCTGTAAAGGAGACTGTATCAGACATGCCAGCATTTTGTATGTTGCGTCCACGAGCCGGCGATTTCGTCTATTCGGATACAGAAATGCAGGAAGTCTTGAACGATCTAGAAGTGCTCAAAACCTATGCAGCAGACGGATTTGTTTTCGGCGCTCTTCACAAGTGTGTTAGTTTCTTAGTGCAAAAAGGCCGTTTAGTGAAATTTCTGAATGTTTCTATCTAAGATTACAAATTACGCATACGCAATAGACAAAATACGCATTAGTTTGCGTAGCGTATACGCAAACTCACACATTTGTAGTTGGAATTCAGATACGCATACGCATTTGAAAAATTCGGTGTTGAACAACACTATGTTACACGAACGCAGCTGTACGTAAACCTACAGTAGTAAAGTGCTCAATTTCTAGCGATGGTACAGTTAATGTGGAGCAGTGTAAAGCGGTTCTGAGTGCAGCACATCCACTACCAGTCACGTTTCACAGAGGTAAGTAAGGTAGTGCAGGGTTTGTGTTGTTTGGTTACTGTCTTTCTTCTGTCATTACTGTGCAATATGTATGTCTATGTAGACTGTAGGTTAGGCATGAGTTAAAGTTCTAGGATTCTTACATTGAAGGTACAAACCTTTACAACGTTCTAGCTTTTGACGTGTGTTCGAACTGGCAGCACGCTCTTGATCTTCTAATATCTCTGGGCTTCACTAGACTTCTTACCAGCGGCCAGGCAGCCACAGCCATCGAGGGCATGTCTAATTTGAAAAGAATCGTACGCCAGGTACGTACACAAAAGCAAAGCCAACGCTCATTTCAGTTGATTGCAAGTTCCACACTTTTCAACAATAGGAAGCACGCGTTCTCAACTGTTGCTGTACACATAGTACATGACATGCGTGTGTGGTTGGATACTTAGTATGCATAGCTCCTCCTTTGATTGTAGGCTACACGAAGAATCGGTGTAATTGTGGGTAAGAGTAAACAGCAGTTTGTACATACAGACAACCAATTGATTGAGGTTGTGGTGTGACCGAAGCCAACCTGCAGCAGTTGATCGATTACACGGAAGCAGTGGAGTACCACAGTTCTGCCAGTTTACAAGTGCATTCAAAGTTTACGGCCGGAAAACTAGCAATGGGTCCTGTGGACAATTTATCATTCAAAGTGACTAGTACACAAAGCGTTCAGGCACTTAATCAGATACTAAAGCGGTGTTCATAACACAAAGGACGTATCACCCTGTGACGAAACACGAAGCAATATGTGAAAGTATAACAATCTGATAAATGACTGTGAAGAAACATCACATATATAAGAGCCGGTAAAAAATGTAGGAGCTTTGAGCAAGTTCCCTTTTCAAGGAGGGATGCATCTATGGGAGTACAGTACCCGCGCTAGTTGAAACGTAGATATCTTAGACAGCGTTTAGCGGCGGCGATTTTGGCCAGCGATGAACTTCGACCAAAGCCATCGAAACGTAGCGTTTCTGTTTGGTGCGATAACCCCACCGTTATCTTTATTTTGCCATTAGGAAGAGTTTCAGGTTTGCTGAAGAAGCTTTTTTTGGTACTACCGCATGTAGGAAGGGCACGCGTACTAACCTGAACCGAACTTGATTCGGACATCGTTCGTACAATTCGCGCAGGGCCGACTTGGGCATGGTGGCAGAGCACTTGCGAATGGTTTCGGCCATCAAAGGGTAGAACACTTGCCATGTGCGTTGGAGAGAACCACCGCTGTCCAGGTAAACAGCGCCGGCCAATGACTCAAAGATGTCGCCTAACGCCTTTGGTACTGGAACAAACATACGTGATCTGAGATACATAAATGCACACAAAAAAGTTATGTGAACCTTCAATTTCTTCTATGGGCTTGTCTTCATATTCGGCGTCCTCTTCGGTACGTATATCCTCTTCGTTGATTGCCTAAAAATCAATGGTTCAGCTAGCCTGCTACTTTTTAGCTGAAAAATCAAATGCACGCACACTGAAGTTGAAGTTAGTCAAATTGTTTCCGTCCGTTTTGCTACTCTTAACGAAGTTCCCGATGCTGTTGAACAACGTCGGACACATGTGCAGAAAATACTAAAGCAAAACAAGCCTACGTGTATGTACAGTAAGTACACAACAAACACAATGTCTAATCGATTTTTTGGAGTTCGCTCAAATGTATTTTCGTTCAAGTTATCGGTCGTTTCTCTATGATATTTATTTGACTCAAGTTTTCATGATTAGAAAGGTAACTGGATACCTTTCGCGAGAGTTTGGCCTAGTTTTTTTGGTTAATTCAAAGAGCATGGTTTTGAAACTTGCAGGAATGATTGGTCTTATCATTCATTGGCTACTGACTAGGCACTCTTGTAACTAAAAGGGCACTAAAAGTTGAATTTCCGTGTTTAGTTTTAGTTTCCGACCGACAGAACCAGAAAGAATTGCAATTTTGGCAAGCCTTCACAAAGGGTACCCAATATTTTGTTCAGGCATTGGCTAGCATTTGGGCAAACGGGGCTGGCAAATTTTTAAATTCTGAGGGGGGCTGGGTTTAGCGACAGTCAACCCCCTCAGCCGTCCATTGCCCATGTGTCAGTAAATCCTGAATTTGATTACAAAATTTTTTAGAAGCCCTGGACACAAATAAACGATTGACAGACAGACAGACAGACAGACAGACAGACAGACAGACAGACAGACAGACAGACAGACAGACAGACAGACAGACCTTATGTAATTGGTGCTGCACAACATAGCTGGCGAAGACGGTGTTGTTGACGAGAGCAGAACGAAGATCAGTTAACACGCCCGGCGAATACTGCTTCTTGTCTTGATACAGATATCGAGTGATCAAAAAATCCAGAACAGCATCGCCCAAAAACTCAAGCCTCTACAAAGAAGTACGTACAGTATACATCATTCCCAAGAACTCGGATCAAACTTGGTAGCAATCAGTGATGCAGTTGACGAAATAGGACGCATGAGAGACAGCCTGCACACACAGCGCTTTGTCGGCGAATTGGTAGTCGAGAATGGTTTCCAGCTGAGCCAAATTGTGTCTCTCCCAGAATTCGTGTAGTTGCTGTTCGGCGTTCGGGGCATCGAGCAAAGGCGTTATTGACTGTTCGGGTAATTGTTTCAGGCCCATCCACTGCATGAACTTTATAGCTCCTGTCTCGCCGGAGGTCAGGTAGTAAACTCCGATCAACGCTTCCACCGAATCGGCCACGCTCTTGTCCGAAATTCGCTGGCAAGTGCGTAGGTCGTACGAAACGTCTTCCTACAAACAAAACACGCAACGGGTCCTTGCATAGGTACATGTGCCGTATATGGGCCAGTATTTCGGCTGAGGAGAGGTAGAAGAGGGGGCATAGGCGATGGTAAGCAAAAAAGTTCGATTTTTGCTAAAACCAGACTTTTTGGCTTTTTTATCCATAAAACAGGTTAAAATAAGTTATTTGAGCTCTTCCAATTTCCTAGTTATCATAGCTATCGAATTAAAATTTAAAAAATCTGTAGTAGGTTAACCCTTCGAATTCACCTCTGCCGTATGGCACAGATTCCACCCGCACCCATGAACACAACAAATGAGTTGGTCATGAAATTTTTGTGTTTGCCAGTTTTCGCCGAACTACCCCGAACACGAGACGAACACAAAAATCGATGGTACGTACTGTACAAACACCCAGCGAACAAAAAATGGGCGCATTTTAGGGACACTTTAGGGCATACATGTAACAGAACAGGTCATCTGCCGAAGGGGGAGGGGGTTGGGGGTCTGGCGCCGGCCAGGGGGTCTGAACCCAAATTTTAGGGAGGGATTGGGCACTCAAGAACGGTAAAAAATCGCAAAAACTCGCAATTTTTCGGCTAAAAATCGTTAAAAATCGCTAATTGGGATCAATTACGCTAAAATGCGCTGTTTTAGAGGCGATTTAGCAATTTTAGTGTCTGAAATTCTAAAAAAAATCACAAACATTTGATAAAATATTACTTACTTGCAAGAAAAATCGGAGGGGCAGACCCCGGACCGCCTGTTATATGTTACACATGCTATTATGTACATGCTTTAGGAACACTTTAGGGACGCCATACGAACAGCGTCACGCACACTGGTCTCCATCAGTATCCGCATACGTATAATGAGAACGCTCTGAAACAAGCCATATCACCAGTGCAGCACTTCATAAAGAGTGTCTCTGAAGTGGATCTAAAGTGTCCCTAAGATGTCCCTAAAGTATTCCTAAAATGTCTCTTAAGGTGTCCGGGGAGGTGTTTGGCGAGTGTTCTCCCCGCCCATTTTTTAAACACTTTTTTTAAACTTTGACACAGAAATTGTGTTCGCCTCAAGGGTGAATTCGAAAAGGTTAAGAGAGATCGGCTTTACCTGGGCAGGGCACAATAAACAATGACAGAGAATGCCTACAGTTCCATGGGGTAGAGTTAGCTTTAACGGTCAACCTCTCCCTCACTCTTTTGCTCACGTCTGGTTACATGTCAATAAATCATCGTGCACCATGTCATGAAGGCAAGTCACTTTTAGCCATGTTTTTGAAATTCCCCAATTTTAGTGCGCTTTGAGCTACAGGGCTGCCCACTTAGAAAGTTAAGTTATGCCCAGTGGCAATACTAATTATTCCTGTAAGTGTCAAAGCCATACTCTTCCAACTACCCACCCAAAAAATAGAATTTCTGTGGACCACCCTGGTTCTTGTTTTTTGGTCATAAAACCAGGCGAGTTAGAATTTTCCAACCAAACTTACACAACGTATTTAGCTTTGTTAATTTTTGCTGAAAATTTTGAGCCAAATCGATTGAGAACTGACCAAGAACGAAAGCGTCGAGACTATGTATATACTGTATGTACATGTTTAGTGTAAAGTTATGCATCTTTAGAAACATCAGATAATAGGATCAGGCACTACACCCACCAAAAACAGAGTTATAACTTTTCAGCTCGTTCGGTAGGAGCAAGCCCAGGCGGATGACCTGTTACATGTATGATAGTAACCATTGTCTACTGAATGAGCGTACCGAGAAGCGTTTGAAAATGCAACTAACCGAGCTGTGGTCAGTTGAGACGTGGCCGGTAATGTAGCCAGGGGGCAGCCAATTCTCGCAGGGACTGAACTGCGTGGCAACGATGCACTGGGGGAGTAGATTTTCTCGCATGTAAGCTGTCTGGTAGAGCCGAGCGTTGCTCACTTGCTTACAACGCAGCACGGTCAAACTGCCTTCGTGGATGGTCGAGTCAGTCCGATACAAATTCTTAGAAGTGGCGTACTTGAGGAACGAGTCGCCCAGCGTTTCCAGTCGTTCCAGATTGAATGTGTCGTTGGCACTGGTCAGAGTTAACGCCTACACAACCTACTCTCACAAATTGGTTAGTAAGATTACGAAACAACCTTCTCATACTGTAGTTGTTACCTTCTACAGTCAGGCACTTAGCGCCGTTTATGGTACTGGCACCATATAGGGTGCCCGTACCCAGACATGGGCAAAGAGCCCCCTCCTCAGGCTTTGACCTACCACCCTCAGCCGGGCGCTACCCCCTCAGGAATTTTTTGGAAGAATTTTGTATAGAAAATTATGATAAAAATATGCCTGGATTAGGTGTAAATGAGCTCAGAATAGCTTATTTTAAGTTATTTTAATGAAAAATAAGCCAAAAACCCTTGATTTTAGCAAAAAGTCGGACTTTTTGGCTTACCACCCCCTCAGCCCCCTCAGGCGCTCCTACCCCATCAGGAATTGAAAATTCTACCCCCCCTCAGTCGAAATGCTAGCCCATGTCTGTATATATGGTACCGGTACCCAGGCTAGTGGCACCATATGTAGTACCCCTACCCATGGCCATGGTGCCGATACCATATACAGCATGGTGCGACATCTGAACGTAGTGATATATGGTACCGGTGCAGGTACCAATGTGAAGGCAGTGGTACCATTTGGTGCCACCACAGTGACCGAACGGAGGGGTACCATACCATTATATGATGGCAGTACCATAAACGGCGTTAAGTGCCTGATTGTTTTAGCTTGGCTGCCATTCTTACTAGTATAAACCACCGATTTTGTAAGAAAGACGCCACGTACCTTCAGTAGGAGACCAGGAGAGGGGCCATACATGGAAGTCTCCAAACTGCTGTCAGTTTGATCAAATATGATAGAATTTTGGTTGGTCAGCGGTTCGTTCGTTATGGTCGCTGATGCATCATCACAACCTACTACAGTAGGTACTATGGTTGTTAGTTACTGCTGTTCAAAAGACCAGACTAACCTGTCTTTAACGCATCCACAACTTGGTCATGCTCAGTATCTCTAATCTGTTCTCTGTACCAATCGTACACCGCATCGAAGTACAGGTCATACGGAAGAGCTTCGTCACACTGCTCACGAACTTCAGTTAACTCCGAGTCGTCTTCACATTCTTCTGCGCTCTTACAGTCTAAAAGTAGCGCATGATGTCTCTGCACTACAAGTCCAATTTGCAAACGCAACACATTACCAGGCAAGCAGTCAACTGAATCTTGGCTGTCATCCAATTTGGGCCAATCAAAATCGGAGGGTACCTGTAGCCCAGTTTCAAACACCTCTCTCTGTACCGTTCTGCGTAGGTCTTCGGCCAAAAGTAATGAATGCATCCTGCGAATTGAAAGTGAATAAATTGAAGTAGTAAGATTTTTACACCAAGGTAATCTATCGGAAGCCCTCTTCGTTTAAATTGTTTACGGTTTTCGACGCGAATTTATTCAGTAGATACGGTAGCATGACAATTTACCGTCCGACCGGGATGCAAGTAAAAACTAACTGACGCCACGACGATGCCGTCTGGTGAATCATACAAGAACACTTGCCCCCTTGGTAGGGCGGCTGATCTGTATAACTTAAGCCTAACCATAGGTCTATAAGCTAAGCAAGAACATGAACTAATGGTTAAATTAAATAATGATTCTAAACCTGAGCCTAAAACTAAGCACAAGCGTAAATCTAAATCGGTAATTGTGGTTTGGGGCGGTACTGTCCGAGTACGAAATTTTCGGCAACTTTCGCAAGGGCCTTTTAAATTTGTACAATTTGCGGTCGCGTCTTACGGTAGTCACTTGATTCTCAGGAAACTTCCGACAATTACCGGGCTTCCAATAGATTCCCACAGTATAGTACGTTTTACTAACCATGGTTTAGTTATTGCAGACAAAGGTGATCTTAACAAACGAACCTGTATAAGCAACTGGGCAGCAGAAAAAGGGCTTGTCTGATCCGTACAGGAATGGGGAATACATTGACTAACTCCGGCACCAGAAACGTCTTTGCACCGTCTAACGGTTTCTGCTTGCGTTTAGCTTCTTTCAGGCAATTTAATCTAAACCATACAATCTTTCTACCCACTCTACGTAGCTGATTACTGGGTCGGAAACTGCATTCAGCTAAATTTGGGATGGGAGTGACCAGATTTAGGGGCTCTTAGGTAACCAGGAAACACGTACAGTAACACATCAAAACGGTGTTTGCGCTGGAGCGGAGACAAAAGATACGATAGCCCGAGTCTGAGAAAACCTTGTTGGCTACATTGTATGTTACCTACTGTTAAAGCTTAGAGTATGCAAGAGTGTACAGTACTATGGACAGTAATCTTACCGATCGCGAATTTCGCGAGCACGAAGAAGAGGGAGATCTTGGTTTATTATGCAAAGGCCATGTACCGACTGGTAATACTGATTGAAAGAAGTGTAGTGGTCGTTGGGGAAATTACTGGAGGGAAACAGATTGGACACTTCTGCCACAGAATAGAGCTCTGTTCTGCGGTACCACGGCACTACTATGGCGTCGGTGTAACTGCAAACAAACAGCTACATACAAGAGTGGAGTGGTGGAGTTTCAGTTTGTATGTACTTGGTACGATCGAATTGCAGGTGAAGACCACTGCGCTCCTGTTCACTGTGTGTCTGTTTAACTAACTCTAGTTCAGTCAGCAGCTTTCTCATGTAATCCCAATCGGGCTTTCCATCTAAAATTAACCAAAGGGCTACAGAGAGAACAGAACCAGCTACAAAAACCCAGGAGTTGGTCTGGCTCCAAAACGCAAAAGGCCATTAACAACCTTCAGTTAAAAACCACCCAGAGATAGTAAGTTACGTTAGGTACTGGTATTGGGTAATTTTACCTCAATACTGATGACCTTGAGAAATTCTTCAAACTTCGATATACGTTTAACTTTCGGATATACGTAACAGGCCAGGGTCGGCGTTGGGAAGGGGGTTTCCGGCCGGTGGGGAGTCGAAGAAGGGGGTTTCGCCCAGAGGGGCTTCAAATTTTCAAAAAGCTCCAAAACGCCTGGAGCGTTTTTAGAGCAGGTTTTTCTCAGTAAGGAGGCTAAAAATCCGCTATGTTAAACAAGCAGTCAAATAGCGTTTTAGAGCTAAAAACAAGCAAAAAGGCGATAAAAAGGGCTTCCAAGAACACCGATTTTTCTTAATTGTCATTGCCAACCGAGATCGGGCAGACATGTATAGTGGGGGGTCGGCGGAATCGGCCGATATGGTGTGCGTTGGACATCCCTATGGCCCCAAAGTAAAACCCTAAAACAGTTCCGCCCAACTCCCTCTGGGTACCCAGCAATGGCCATCATGGTTCTCTATGATGAAGGCCATTTTCCATAGTAAAACTCCAAAACACCCCCCACGGAAATGACCTTTTCTCTGGGGGGCGAGCAAACTCAGACCCATGCTATGCAGCGTTCGAAATCTCACATCATGGGCTTTCAGAATCTGTAATAAAATTTATGGCGTTTTTTGTTATTTCAAAAATAATCGATCGCGAAATATCCATTAATCACGATTTCATCAGTTTTCAGCAGCCAAATAAAATGGTTTGGCATGAAAATTTGATGAGCATACTAGGTTTTCTGACACGGCAAATTCAATGGCGTGATCCATTTGTGCATAGGACCATGTGATCAATCGATAGCCAGCAATGGCCATCCATGGTTCTCTCTGATGAGGGCCATTTTCCGTAGTAAAACTCCAAAACACCCCCCACGGAAATGACCTTTTCTCTGGGGGGCGAGCAAACTCAGACCCGTGCTATGCAGCGTTCGAAAGCTCACATCATGGGCTTTCAGAATCTGTAATAAAAATTATGGCGTTTTTTGTTGTTTCAAAACTAATCGATCGCGAAATATCCATTAATCACGATTTTATCAGTTTTCAGCAGCCAAATAAAATCGTTTGGCATGAAAATTTGATGAGCATACTAGGTTTTCTGACACGGCAAATTCAATGGCGTGATCCATTTGTGCATAGGACCATGTGATCAATCGATAGCCAGCAATGGCCAACCATGGTTCTCTCTGATGAGGGCCATTTTCCATAGTAAAACTCCAAAACACCCCCCACGGAAATGACCTTTTCTCTGGGGGGCGAGCAAACTCAGACCCGTGCTATGCAGCGTTCGAAAGCTCACATCATGGGCTTTCAGAATTTGCAATAAAATTTATGGCGTTTTTTGTTGTTTCAAAAATAATCGGAAAATGGCCCTCATCAGAGAGACCATGGATGGCCATTGCTGGCTATCGATTGATCACATGATCCTATGCACAAATAGATCACGCCATTGAATTTGCCGTGTCAGAAAACCTAGTATGCTCATCAAATTTTCATGCCAAACCATTTTATTTGGCTGCTGAAAACTGATAAAATCGTGATTAATGGATATTTCGCGATCGATTATTTTTGAAACAGCAAAAAACGCCATAAATTTTATTGCAAATTCTGAAAGCCCATGATGTGAGCTTTTGAACGCTGCATAGCACGGGTCTGAGTTTGCTCGCCCCCCAGAGAAAAGGTCATTTCCGTGGGGGTGTTTTGGAGTTTTACTATGGAAAATGGCCCTCATCAGAGTTAACCATGGATGGCCATTGCTGGCTATCGACTGATCACATGGTCCTATGCACAAATGGATAGTGATGCAACCGGGATCCCGGTATTTCCTGAAGAACCGGGAATTCCCGGTATTTTCACTCCCAGTTTCCAATCCCGGTTCACACATTCTTAATACCGGGAAATACCGGGAAATAGATTTATAGCAGTATTGACAATTTTTTGCAGATACTATGTGTTTCAGTGACATCTACTGTATACCCAACTTTCTTTTACCAGTACCAGCGGCACGCAAAACTTTGAATAAGTTTTCAAATGACTGCTACTTGCTCAATTTGAGCGAACAACCATGTTTTGCAGCTTTTCCTTTTGTTCCAAATATTTTTATATTGGTTTATTAGGCCGTAAACTTTATCTTCTAAGCTTCCAACTTTATAAAGGCCTTCAATTGAGCAAAGCCACTCATTGATTGGCTATTCTTACACTCTTATTCTTTTGGTCCAATTGACATCGAGCTGCCTGGTGCCTGCCAAACCAACTCACTAACTCATTCAACATAAATCTGATTTCACAGTGTCCTGTAGTTTAGCCCGTTCTGAGAGAAAATCCTTGAAAAAACGGACTAGAAATGGTATCAATAGCTAAACCAGATGTTGAAACCATTTATGTTTTATCATGCTGCATGCGTTTTGATCGATTTCCCGATATTCCCGGTAATCCCGGTTTTCCCGAATCCCGGTATTCCGCTCCCGGTTGAATCACTACAAATGGATCACGCCATTTAATTTGTCGTGTCAGGAAACCTAGTATGCTCATCAAATTTTCATGCCAAACCATTTTATTTGGCTGCTGAAAACTGATAAAATCGTGATTAATGGATATTTCGCGATCGATTATTTTTGAAACAACAAAAAACGCCATAAATTTTATTACAGATTCTGAAAGCCCATGATGTGAGCTTTCGAACGCTGCATAGCACGGGTCTGAGTTTGCTCGCCCCCCAGAGAAAAGGTCATTTCCGTGGGGGGTGTTTTGGAGTTTTACTATGGAAAATGGCCCTCATCAGAGAGAACCATGTATGGCAATTGCTGGCTATCGATTGATCACATGGTCCTATGCACAAATGGATCACGCCATTGAATTTGCCGTGTCAGAAAACCTATTATGCTCATCAAATTTTCATGCCAAACCATTTTATTTGGCTGCTGAAAACTGATAAAATCGTGATTAATGGATACTTCGCGATCGATTATTTCTGAAACAACAAAAAACGCCATAAATTTTATTACAGATTCTGAAAGCCCATGATGTGAGCTTTCGAACGCTGCATAGCACGGGTCTGAGTTTGCTCGCCCCCCAGAGAAAAGGTCATTTCCGTGGGGGGTGTTTTGGAGTTTTACTATGGAAAATGGCCCTCATCAGAGAGAACCATGTATGGCAATTGCTGGCTATCGATTGATCACATGGTCCTATGCACAAATGGATCACGCCATTGAATTTGCCGTGTCAGAAAACCTATTATGCTCATCAAATTTTCATGCCAAACCATTTTATTTGGCTGCTGAAAACTGATAAAATCGTGATTAATGGATACTTCGCGATCGATTATTTCTGAAACAACAAAAAACGCCATAAATTTTATTACAGATTCTGAAAGCCCATGATGTGAGCTTTCGAACGCTGCATAGCACGGGTCTGAGTTTGCTCGCCCCCCAGAGAAAAGGTCATTTCCGTGGGGGGTGTTTTGGAGTTTTACTATGGAAAATGGCCTTCATCATAGAGAACCATGGATGGCTATTGCTGGGTACCCAGAGGGAGTTGGGCGGAACTGTTTTAGGGTTTTACTTTGGGGCCATAGTCCAACGCACACCATATCGGCCGATTCCGCCGACCCCCCACTATACATGTCTGCCTGATGGCCGCCCGATCTCGGTTGACAATGACAATTAACATGCATTTTGCGAGAAAGTCAACTTAGCTATAAGGGAAGGTGTTTAAGCAACTTTTTTTCGCGGATCCGGCTGGTAGCCAAACATGTTAAAATAGATGTCAAACGAACACCAACGGTGCATGTTCGAACACCAGCGACCCCCTAGAACCGGAGCTGTACCCCCTCAAAGTTGGGTCGGTAGCCCCTTTTCGGCCATTTTCTCGACATTTACTCAAACGATCACCATTCACTCGTTTCTCAAGAGTCAGAACAGGCGTGCACATGGTTGGATAGCCCTGACAGTTGCCTTTCAGACGCTGCACACAGCTCTTACGGAACGTACCCGGTTAGCGAGATATTCTCCGAAAACTACGAAATTTAGCGAAATTCCGACTCGATTTTTTTCCGAAAAATCGCTGTAACTTCTGCCATATGTGCGGGGTCAAGCTGATTTTTGCTAAAAAGATAAAACGCAAAATGCCAAACAAGATTAACCTATTTCGGAGGCAAGTTGTTGGGGTCAGGGGGGGGGTGTTTTGCAATTTGAAGCCAGTCAAAAAATATTTTTTTGCTCAGAATAAAAAACAAACACACAATTCTGGTGCAGTTTTACCCGCTGATTACGAATATGAACTCGGTTCGGCTGGATTCCTTTTGGTTCAGGAGAAATTTGCATCCAAATCTTCAAGTGGCTGTATTTTTAAAGTGGCACTGCGCATTAGCATGAGCAAGAACCATGCTAGAAAGCAGTTTTTCTTATGTAGTTTTTGATGCTGATTCTGAAGATAATCATATTTTTTAGCTACGTTGAGCAGTTCTGAAGATATGGGCATTTTGAAAATTTGCGAACAAAACCGTTGCAGTTGGTATGCAATGGTGGTTTGAAATGTTACTCAATTCTGTCATATGCTAGATACGGAGCCATGGAATTAGCATCACCTAATACAGTTTTTGCCGCTGATTAAGAAAATTACCTCTATTTTTCAATTGGACGGCTTCTGAGTGAGTTACTTAGGCCTGGTGCCCTGTCATCCACATTATAAGAAATTTATCAAACAGGTGCGTGAAATAGCAACTGCTATATGCAGTTTTCTTCGCTGATTCATAATATGACCTTATTTTTGCGCTACAATGACTTTGTCACGAGTTATAGACCTCTAAAGTTACTTCAATATCCATGCTTTCAGGAGTGGTAATCTGGAAATAGATAGTCTGCGCTTTGGCACTTGTGAAGCGAATTATCTATCAAAAATAGTGTATCCGACCTATTTTCGACCGCTGATTTATAAAATGAACTTACTTCTGCTCTACAAGCCTTTCATTTTAAGGTTCTGTCATTTTCTTGTGAAAGAAGTGCAGAAAGTTGTATCTTAAAATCAATAGCTTTTAGAGCAGAAGTAAGGTCATTTTTGAAACCAGCGGTTCAAAATAGGTCGGATACACTATTTTTGATAGATAATTCGCTTCACAAGTGCCAAAGCGCAGACTATCTATTTCCAGATTACCACTCCTGAAAGCATGGATATTGAAGTAACTTTAGAGGTCTATAACTCGTGACAAGGTCATTGTAGCGCAAAAATAAGGTCATATTATGAATCAGCGAAGAAAACTGCATATAACAGTTGCTATTTCACGCACCTGTTTGATAAATTTCTTATAATGTGGATGACAGGGCACCAGGCCTAAGTAACTCACTCAGAAGCCGTCCGATTGAAAAATAGAGGTAATTTTCTTAATCAGCGGCAAAAACTGTATTAGGTGATGCTAATTCCATGGCTCCGTATCTAGCATATGACAGAATTGAGTAACATTTCAAACCACCATTGCATACCAACTGCAACGGTTTTGTTCGCAAATTCTCAAAATGCCCATATCTTCAGAACTGCTCAACGTAGCTAAAAAATATGATTATCTTCAGAATCAGCATCAAAAACTACATAAGAAAAACTGCTTTCTAGCATGGTTCTTGCTCATGCTAATGCGCAGTGCCACTTTAAAAATACAGCCACTTGAAGATTTGGATGCAAATTTCTCCTGAACCAAAAGGAATCCAGCCGAACCGAGTTCATATTCGTAATCAGCGGGTAAAACTGCACCAGAATTGTGTGTTTGTTTTTTATTCTGAGCAAAAAAATATTTTTTGACTGGCTTCAAATTGCAAAACACCCCCCCCCTGACCCCAACAACTTGCCTCCGAAATAGGTTAATTTTGTTTGGCATTTTGCGTTTTATCTTTTTAGCAAAAATCAGCTTGACCCCGCATATATGGCAGAAGTTACAGCGATTTTTCGGAAAAAAATCGAGTCGGAATTTCGCTAAATTTCGTAGTTTTCGGAGAATATCTCGCTAACCGGGTACGTTCCGTAAGAGCTGTGTGCAGCGTCTGAAAGGCAACTGTCAGGGCTATCCAACCATGTGCACGCCTGTTCTGACTCTTGAGAAACGAGTGAATGGTGATCGTTTGAGTAAATGTCGAGAAAATGGCGAATTCTTTGGATAAGCGATATGATGTTGATATTATTTATTTAGATTTTGCTAAAGCATTTGACTCGGTTTCGCACCAAAAGTTATTATTTAAATTGGAACAATATGGGGTAGCTGGAAATCTTTTACAATGGATTAAATCCTTTTTAACTGGAAGGACTCAAAAGGTCTATGTAAATTCCACTGTGTCAAACCCTGTACCTGTTATTAGTTCTGTCCCACAGGGTACTGTTCTTGGTCCAATTCTTTTTCTCATTTACATTGATGATATTGTAGATAATGTTCTTGGCTGTAAGGTTAAATTATTTGCAGATGATGTTAAACTATATAAAACACTAGTAAATCCAATCAGCGATCCTGAGATACTGCAACAAGACTTGGAAAGAGTATTTGAATGGTCCAGAAAGTGGCAGCTAACTCTATCGGAACCTAAATGCCAGGTCCTTTACATCTCAAACAGGCAACACAAAAACGTTTTTGTGTATTCTATAAACAACATAAATCTTCAATCACTTCAGGTGATTAAAGATTTAGGGTATTACGTTTCAAAAAATTTGAAATTCTCTGAACATTGTCAGCGAATATCGGCAAAGGCTATGAAAATGTCAGCCTTAATTTTTAGAGTGTTTCATACACGACAAAGCGATATCTTACTGAGGGCATATAAAACTTATGTTCGCCCTGTAGTTGAATCAGGATCAGCTATTTGGAACCCTAATCTTTGTAAGGATATTGATGCCATTGAAAAAGTACAAAGATATTTTACGCGGAGATTATTTTATAGATGCGGCTGGTCTGAGAGACCATATTTAGAGCGTATTACAATGCTGGAACTCGAAACGTTAGAAAAACGAAGGGTAAAAACAGATTTAATACTATGCTACAAGATAAAAAATAGATTAATTGATTTGAACCCTAGTGAATTCTTTGAGCTTAAACAGCGAAAATCGCGCGGACATTCACAGATGATGAAAGTCCAGAGTAGTCGTATCAATGTAAAGAAGCATTTCTTTGCAAATAGAGTAGTTAACAATTGGAATCTGTTAACGGAAGAGCAGGTGGCTGCTCGTTCGGTAGGCCTATTTAAAGACAAATTAACAATTAGTAATCGAGGATTGCGGTTTGCGTAAGTGCACTGCCAGCAAACCGCTTTGCACTGGAGCTTCTCTTTTGTCCTGGTCGCCATTCCGTAAACATGTTCTGTTACTAACAACGTGTGCAATAAACATTATTATTATAGAACCGAGTTCATATTCGTAATCAGCGGGTAAAACTGCACCAGAATTGTGTGTTTGTTTTTTATTCTGAGCAAAAAAATATTTTTTGACTGGCTTCAAATTGCAAAACACCCCCCCCTGACCCCAACAACTTGCCTCCGAAATAGGTTAATTTTGTTTGGCATTTTGCGTTTTATCTTTTTAGCAAAAATCAGCTTGACCCCGCATATATGGCAGAAGTTACAGCGATTTTTCGGAAAAAAATCGAGTCGGAATTTCGCTAAATTTCGTAGTTTTCGGAGAATATCTCGCTAACCGGGTACGCTCCGTAAGAGCTGTGTGCAGTGTCTGAAAGGCAACTGTCAGGGCTATCCAACCATGTGCACGCCTGTTCTGACTCTTGAGAAACGAGTGAATGGTGATCGTTTGAGTAAATGTCGAGAAAATGGCCGAAAAGGGGCTACCGACCCAACTTTGAGGGGGTACAGCTCCGGTTCTAGGGGGTCGCTGGTGTTCGAACATGCACCGTTGGTGTTCGTTTGACATCTATTTTAACATATTTGGATACCAGCCGGATCCGCGAAAAAAAGTTGCTTGAACATCCTAAGTTGACTTTCACGCAAAATGCATGTTAAACATCAGCAGTGGAATGGAAACGCCAAATTCGGATTCCAAAGGCGTTTCAAGCGAATTTAAGCTAAGAATTAGTGATTTCTGAGTCAGTTTGTTAGTACTGGAGCCACTACTAGTCGTATTTTGGGTCAGGGGGTCCCCTAGACTGTCTCGGGGGTGTTATTTCTAATGATGAAGTTCGGGTTCACTGCCTCCTCAGCAAGCGTACAAAACCAACCGCGCAGAATAGTGACGAGTAGTTTGCATTTGGCCCAGCATGGTTCGTAGCGCAAACTGTCGCTAGTAATAGAAAGCACATGGTCAAACAAGGCTTGGTGGAAGCGCGCAACGAAGTTGATGTCTAGATCTGCTGCAGAAAACGTTTTCGGAGGAGCCAAACGTGCCCAAAAGTCGCCATGCACACCGTACAAAGGGAATGTTGGAATCTGAATGGAATAGCTGACACTGTCAGTTTAAAAAGTAAAAGTTTGCTGTATACCACGGGCAAGTGGCCGGCCACAATCACCCCAAACATGCATTGGTCAGGCAGGTCAGACTGGTCGGCCATTGGAGTCAGTCGAATGGGGTAAACCAGCAGCTGATCGGCACGACGCAAGTCTTCCGTCAAGACAGGAGCCACCTATGCACTTTGTACGTAGACACAGCACATGTAAAATTAATTGTAGCTTCTCCATTGCACTCTACGTATTCAACACCTTGCTCTATATTCTAGAAGTCAAAGCATACAGAGATCTCAGAAGCCGGTATACTCTCCAAATAATCTGTTTTGAAGCAATTTTACGTGCGCATTTTGCATCTACTGTACGTATGCACCAAGTCACGTAGAATTCGAAGGTGTTATCGGTTTGGTTGGAGAGGTGCAGTGTTAGTCAACAAACGCTAAAGAAAGCGTTTTTACTTGAATTTTTGCAGTAGGCCAATTTTTTATGTTCAACTTTGTTCATTGACTGTCGAAAGTGACTTACACACTTTTTTGTCAGTAAATTATAGGGCTCTGTAACAAAGATTGCACGTTATTCTCTTCTACCACTCGCTCTAAAATCCTACTTGTAGTGCCGAATGTTATGTCTTTACACCATCCTTCACGATTTCTGCACATTCCAACTTAACTAAGAGTTTCTCGCTTGTTGAAGCATATTATACAGTACCATACGAGATCATACGGTATCGAAAATGCTATACGGTATTTTTATATCGATCCCATCCCTACTTCTGCAAAGCTTGGTCAAATACGTAGGTTGCAATTGGGGCGGTTTGTGCAAAAAATTCCGGGTATTTTGTGTTAAAGTTTGGTGCACCTGCAACAAGCCTTGATCCAATCCTGAGAACTGGAAGAATATGTGAAATTGGTTGATTTCGAGCATATAGATAAACTGTGGGTTATATAAAAATGCAATTTCACTATATCCTTCAATTTTCAGGACTGAATCAGAACTTTAATTAAACACAAACTACCCCGAATTTTGGCACAAAAGTTGTAGATTTCAGCCTGTCCGGCCGAGGTTTGCGGAAATGACATCAACTAGAAAAGTTTCCCATTTTTGCGACATCCTGTACCTTCTTCTCATAAACTTTTCTGCGCCTAGTGGTGCCGAGTCCAGACAAAGAGTCGACAGGTCCGAGCAGTTCGTTGAGCCGTTTCACAGTCTCTGACTCCCAACCGACCGGCAGTAAATGGTGGTTGAGCTCTCCGCACCGATGCAACTCAACACAGGCACGCAGCGCTGCCGACCTTTGCGCACGCTTTCGAGACGGACGCCACTCGCCCTGAACCAAGGAGAAAGCTGCATCAGAGAATCTGTTTAGTGGCTGCAACCTGTATGACGTCTTTCAGAGGCGAATTCAGAGGCAGCTTGATTGAGCAGCGATGCGTCAACAGTGAGCCCTGCTCATCGAACGGCTGTTCTTCATAATAGAAACGAGGCTCCAACTGTGTGAATGCGTCGCCTGGCAGCTTAGCACAGTAACTGAAATCAGACGCACGAGCCCTCTAGAGTAAGTGTTAAACCACTTGGTACAGAAAGTCTAAAAAATGGACACATTTCTTTTTACTGCCATTTCCGCAAATTTTGACCGAATAGGCTGAAGTCTGGACCATAGATGCAAAAATTCGAGGAATTTTATGTGTTAAATGTTAAAGTTTGGTGCACCAGGTCTGACCCATTCCCGAGAAATTCCAAAAAAAACTGAAATTTGGTTTTTTGAAACCAAACGAAATAATGTTAATAATAGACGAATTTCTTTTTGCTGTAATTTCTGCAAATTTTGGCCAAGTGACCTGGAAGAATTGGGAGGCTAAAGTTCGGGTATTTTATGTGTTAAAATTTAATGCAATGACATAGAGATAGTCTAAAAAATAAGGATTCCCCTGAGGAACCAGTTTTTCTGATCTGCTCAATCAAAAAACTGACGTTCAGGATTTTTTCATTTTCTCAAAAATGCGTCTGTCTAAATGCCTGAAATTTTAACACAAAGTTTAGCAGTTTTAAGTTTTAACACACCATTTTGCCCGAAGTTTAGCAGATATTCTCCCAATTCCAGGTTATTTGGCGAAAATTTGCAGAAAATACAGCAAAGAGAAGTGTGTCCATTTTAACATATTTCGTTTGGCTTCAAAATTAATAAATTTTAGTTTTTGGAATTTCTCGGGAATGGGTCAAGCCTGGTGCAACAAACCATAACACATAAAATTCCCCGAATTTTGGCACCCCCTGATCCAAATTTCAGCCCATAAGGTCAAAATTAGCGGAAATCGCAGTAAAAAGATGTGTCCATTTTTTGAGACATCTTGTACTGGAGATTTCCACTTAGTATCCCACCCCACTTAATATCACACTGGGATATTACATGGACCCTTATTCCGCTTTATATCCCATGGGATATTACTTGGCGGCAATGTTTATGTCAAATTTGTAATAATTTTCTTTACACACGCATACTATATGTATGATAAAACATTGTTCTGGTTAATATCCCATGCCGGTTCCAGTTAATATCCCATAGCTTTGTCCAGTTAATATCCTAACTGGCGGCAATGATTTCACTGAGAAACGTGCTTTTCCGTGTTATATCCCCTGGGATACAAAGTGGAAAACTCCGGTAGTTAAGAAAACGAACTGTACTTTGGAAACTCGCAGAGAAATACAGGCAGTGAAACATCGAGCGCATGCTTGCTGTAGGTACCGGTTTTGGTTTTGATTTTTTATCCTTTTCAAAACTCACCCCTTGATCACGAAAAAGTCAAGCAAACAGTAGTTTCGGAGTTGCAGCACAAAATAAAGAGCGTGTCATGAGTACAAATAATGGTTATGCATTTTTGTTCAAGAAACCCTTCAGCCTACCGGCAAAGCAGAGGCACGGCAGCGTCTACTGTGATTCGCGGACGACTCTCCAAGTGTGGCGGTGGCTCGGGAGAATAAGGGGGGTCTTCTTCGTTTTCAGCGCCATTCGCTGCACCCTCCTCCTCCTCCTCCTCCTCCTCCTCCTCACCCACTACCCGCCGTCCATAAAGTGAGCGCGCAAGAACCTAAACTCTTCAAGAAATCACTCCTACCGTTTATCAGGACTTTTTTCTACTAAAAGATAAGAAACGCTGTTTCCTACAGTACTTATTACAGAGAGAACCAGATACATACAGCAGCGTTGAAGCACAAGCAAAAACGGACCTCTTCAATTAAATTGAATTGCTTCAGATTAGCAGAAGCCGATTCCAGATTAGACTCTTCCACCAAAATGAAGTAGTTGGATGCAACTTTTCGAGCCCTTCCTAAACAACCCAACTGGTAGTGGAACAGACAAGAACCAACTGCTGTTCTAGCCTCGAGACTGAACGAAGGACCTATAGTCGGGCGGAAAATCGTAGCGAACAACCAGGTTGCACTGCGGAATGTCAACCCCTTCCTCCAATACGCTGGTGGAAATCAGCAAATTCAGTTGCTTCTCTCTGAACTTGGTCAGCACCTATAAGTCCTACATTCTACACGTACAGCAACAGACATACAGTGTACATGTACAAGGGGTTTGGAAAGTTTAGTTAGAAAGGCCAAAGTTTAGGGACCACCGTGCTACACAACCGGAATTTTCACCAATTTACCCTTAGCCCAGTATGACTATGAGCTTAGTATAGTTATTAGCCATACTACAGTCAGGGAAATAATAACATACAGTATATGGTACCAGTATGGTACCCCTTCGATCGAGGCCTCAGGTGGTTGGTACCATATACAATGCACAGGGTGTGCCAAAAAAACAACCTAGCAGAGTTTTTGCTGTAGCAACCGCAAATCTCAACCGATTTGAATGAATCCTTTTATAAATGAAAGATAAATAAACTATTGAAAGATTGATCCACCGTTTATTAAGATAGCATGCTTAGTTCCTGAGATATTTGTCCTCAAAGTCAAAACAGAGATTTTGACAATGAACAAGAGTGATAAAGAACAACCCAGCAGATTTTTTACTTTTGCAACCATGAATCTCAACCGATTTGAATGAATCCTTTTTTGAATGAAAGACTGATAAATTTTTCAAAGAGTGGTGCAATTTTTATTGAGATTCACAGTTTAGTTCTTGAGATATTTGCCTTCTAGGTCGAAACAGATTTTGGCAAAGAACAAGAGCGATTCCGTTGCATGTCATAATAAAGCAGATTCCTACTGCGGTTGCTAATGATACTTTAGTGTTGAAGTAAACCGAGTTTCTGTGTCACCTGTAAAGCCTCCAAGAGCCCTTAGCAGTAGCAGGAATCCGATTTAGTACGAAGTGCAGTGGAATAATAGAAAATCGCTCTTGTTCACTGCCAAAATCACTGTTTTGATTTTGAGAGCCAATATCTCAGGAACTAAGCAGAGTACGTTAATGAAAATTTCAGCAATCTTTTAAGAATTTATTTATCTTTCATTTAAAAAAGGATTTATTCAAATCGGTTGAGATTTGCGGTTGCTACAGCGAAAAATCTGCTGGGTTGTTTTTTTTGGCACACCCTGTATATTGTAGTAACGGTACCATGTATTGGGTCTGGGCACAGTGCGGCAAGACTCCTTTTACATGTATGGTCAAAACTGACACAGCACAGCTTACAGCTTTTCGACCCTTCTCAAGAGCGTCTCGCTTGTCCTGCGAGCAATTGAAAGATGCGCCGGCTTGTCCGGTTACCCAGTCACAGCGCAGAAAGCCGAATTTATCCGAAGCGCTCCGGCTCACTACATCAATCAGGATCTGTAAGTTTGAAGAATTACCCATGTCACAATCACAAACGCATTTCAAACGTATTCAGCGCAAAAAATTAGCAGTTTCAGCACAGTTTTGATCGTTTTTTATTCCTATCAAAACCGGAAAGGGAGTGTACCCCTTGCACACCTTTATCCTCTTCAGTCCATCTAAACATACATGTGCATGGGGTCCCAGGAGTCAGGGGACAAACAAAAATAAAACTCTACTAAAAGCTTCCAGCAGCTGTTAGAAAGCTTTCTAGTGCGTTTTCAAGCCAGAGAAATCAATTTCGCTACACTGAACCCCGAATTTTCATTGAAATTTTCGATTTTTGGAGAAAATTGTTGTTGGAAAACCAGATTTTCAGCAATTTTTAATCGAAAATTTTATTTTTAATAAAAAAATTACAATTTTTGCCGAAAATTACGATTTTTAGACAAAAATCGCAAAAAATGCAAATTTCCCATCGAAAATTTATATCTAGAGTCAGGGCAACTACGCATCGAGATCTGGCTGTGCCTCCTGAGCTGCACATGTATGCATCTAAACATGACCCTCTGACAAGAACTGTCACTGATTACAAATTCTGTTTCAGCACAGATAAACATAGGATCGCTGTGACATCTGATAAAGTGTAGTTACATACTGTAGCTGCACCTTTAAAGCAAAGGCTTTGACCCGTTCCTGCACGAACACAATGCCACACAGCTGATCATCGGCGTAGGTAGATAGAACGTCAAGCAAGCGCGCAACTTTGTCGGGAAGGTAAGGCTTTATGTCATCGAAAGGCACTGAGTCAGATTTGACGTTCAGAGACTGACAGTAGACCGAATGATTGGCAGAGGGCAGACCCATCTCTAGAGCGCAGATTCTTTCAGCCCATCCAATCGTTGTGATGCCCAGATTGAAGAACAACTGCTCGGTGGTCAGGTTGTTCGAAAGAATGCAACTGCTCAACTTCATCAGTTGTCGCTGCCACACATCACAAACCTGTAACTCTCACTATTACTTAACATGCACTAGAGTATCTACCTATGTACATGTAGTATAGTTATTATAAGTAAGTGGGCAGGAAAAAATGGTTAAGAGGCAGTAAAATCCCCAAATTTTGGGTACTCATGCCCACTTTGTTTGGTGGGCCCGGAAAGTCTGCTTTGGGTAGGTTTTTTTACAGCAAAAAAATTAAAAATTCTTTGCTGCAAGCTCAATGAAACTGTTTTCGAAAAATCAATATGCAAATTTGGTAAACCAGAAGAAGTTACATTGTGTAGGCTTAAAATTTCTAGCACCTACAGCTGACGCACATACTGTATGTACGTGGACATGATAGAGGAAAGAACATACATACTAAACACACACGTACCAGATAAAAAGCCCAAGGACCAAGCTGTTCGAGAATAGTGCGAAGACCTTTCAGTGCTGCAATCACAGACTGGGTAGGATCAATTTCGATGTCCCTATTGAAGTCGGCCGTCTCACAAAAGCTGACAGTTCGAGAAAGACAGCGGTGAAGGCGACTGCACACACTTGACTCGCAGTTGAAGTCGACGCAATAGACCAAAACCACTTTGGGACGGACGTCGAACTTGGACAGCTGCAGCCAGTCTGACGCGGTTCCGATCGAACAGTGCAGGATGCGCTCCAAGTTGTAGAGCTGCTGCTCCAGTTTAGACGGCTTTACGTTGGCATTCAGAAGCGGTGCTGTTAAGCCCAGAATTCTAATTCTTTCTTTTTCGTCTAAAACCTACCTGGTGTAAACGTACTAGTACAGTATTTACTTTGCACGCATTATGCAAATGGCCTGCTCAGGCTCATATAGATTGTACCTGTGCCAGGGCTATCGGGTCGGTTTTTCCTCTGTTTTTTTCTTTTTTTTTCGAAAAAAGAAACGGCTTTTTTTCGGGGCTCTTGTTAAAAAAATATATTTTGAAGGCCAAAAAAGCTTTTTTCATTTCGAAATTATTTTTTTAATTTTTTTCCTTGCTTGAAAATTAGCTTGAATGAGATTGCAAGGATGCATCAGAAGCAACTTTAAATACAGGGTGTCCCAAAAAAATGACAACATTTCTTTTTGCTGCCATTTTCGCAAATTTTGACCAAATTGTCTGAAATTTGAAACATAAGTGCCAAAAAAGTGGGAATTTTATGTGTTAAAATTTGGTGCAGCAGGATTGACCCAGTCCTGAGAAATTCAACAATATATAAAATTGAGAAATTTCAATTAAATGTAGAAACAGCATCAAAAACGGAAACTTTTCTTTTTGCTGTATTTTCTTTCATTTTTGTCGAAATTGGATGAAATTTTGAATATATGCGCAGATATTTTGTAGGTCAAAAGTTCTGGCATTAATCAGTCCATATCGCTAGTACTTGGAAACTAAAGAAAATCAGCGTTTTTACTGCAGCAAAATGAAAAACGTGCAAACTCTGAGAACTAAAGGAATAAATACACCATCCAGATGACCTCCATTTGAGCTAAACACTGCTGCAACCGTTTCCCATAAGCATCATAAACATTTCTTAGCATGGTTGGGGTGACAGACTGAATTACGCTTACAGGAGCTTCATTACAACTAAGGAGCGCGAAAATCAATGTTGTCGTTGTATTGTGATCGGGATTTTTTTATGTTAAGAGCTGGGCTGGTTTCATGCGCCAACTTTTGATCTACAAATCAACCCGTTATTCTGCGCATATATTCAAAATTTCATCCAATTCCGACCAAAATTAAAGAAGATACAGCAAAAAGAAAAGTTTCCATTTTTGATGCTGTTTCTACATTTAATTGAAATTTCTCAATTTTATATATTGTTGAATTTCTCAGGACTGGGTCAATCCTGCTGCACCAAATTTTAACACATAAATTTCCCACTTTTTTCGCACGTATGTTTCAAATTTCAGACAAATTGGTCAAAAATTGCGAAAATGGCAGCAAAAAGAAATGTTGTCATTTTTTGGGACACCCTGTACAAAAGCTGATAGTTTGGTTAGAAGGTAGTGTTACAGCCTGCGAGTCGATATTCTACCTGCTGCATTGCTCACAGAGTGGCTGCTGCCCTTCAAAACCTATTTTTAGGCTTAGAATAGCCATGAAATTGATAGAACTGCACTGCTAATGTATATTTGAGGTTAAATTAAGCGATTTCCATACTTTGAACAAAATAAGAATTTTCGAAATGGCCCTTCAAAAAAGCCTAACAACACTATCTATTGTATGTATGTACATACATACAAGTAGTCCAAAAAAAACGAGAATTTACTTCAATTTCCTAGACCAAATTTTGTATATACAAGAAGCGAACAAGTCTTCAAATAACTGTAGGAAACACATGTTTATTATGTTTACTTATGTTTTGAAATATCAATTTTCTTGTTTTCAGTTTTTAATGCTTTTATCAATTCTGTTGCCTCAAATACAGAATGGAAAATTTGTGCGAAGTTTGAAGAAAGCTCAGCGTGCCTCCAGTATAACCATTTATTCAAGAGCTGATTGCTAGGAAGCGGAGATAAGGGGCCAAGCACACTTCCATTCCAGGCATTCTCTCAACTGACGTTGAGTCATCTTGAAAAAGCTGTACCCACTCGAAGACTTGGCTTTTGCTTGGCGCCTCCTCTTTAAGTATAGCACTGAGCTCTTGAATAATGGTTACTGGAGGCACGTTGAGCTTTCTCTAAACTCAGCATACACTTTCGATTACAAATTAGAGGCAAAAGTCATGATAAAAGCATTAAAGACTGAAAAACAGAAGGAAATTGCAGTCTGCTGAACTCTACTTTACTCTGTTACAGTACCGGTCTTTTTGACCGGCCACCAATCAATCACGTCAACCCCTCCCCTCCCCATAACCTGTTACATGTACAGTACCAACGATGTCACACCCCAGCCAGAGGACCGGGCCTCACTACTCATGTGTAAGAGCGCAGCTGGAAATCGAACCCAGCCCAGCACCTTTGGATTTCTCATTCGAATGCATAACTCGTTGAGGTATGCAAGGACGTAAACAAACCGAAGCACAAACAAACTGCCTAACTAAGCTACATATGTACATAGAAACCGAGACTCACGCCGTTCCAATTCGTTGTAGTGGAGGATGATTCGTCGATAGGGACTGCTTTCACCCAGCACAGCGTGGCACTCGTCAAAAATGAGCAAGTGAGCTTGGGTGAGACTAAAGTAACCGTGTGCCAACATCTGGGAGAAAACCTCAGCCGTTAGGACTAACACCTAGAGAAAGAGACCATCTTAACCATCATTAGCACATTCTGATTGGCTAGGCAGATTCTCCGCATGCACTGTACGCATCCATGGCGCCGTACAAGGTAGTACAACAATTGTTATTACTCGATTGCGTTGTGACAAATAGGCTTTGTACCTGGCCTCCCTCTGGTTTCATAATGTGTTGTGTCGGATAAACTAATCTATATAGTTTAGATTTGCTTAAGGAAAGTGATACCGCCAATCCTACGTACAGTCTAATAATGGGCGCCTGTTATGTTACGTCATAATCGGTACCATGCACATGCACGTCTGACTATTTGAAGCAAAAGAATAACTGAAATACCTGATTGTTCTGCAGTTCCTCCTTCCATCTGTTGACATCATCCCAGACTGCAGCTATCTTGGAACCGTGGTAAACACCGACAGACAGCGTTGTGTGGGTTCTGATGCAGCTTGCCTGCTGCTCTGCCAGCGCCACTGAACAACACAAACTGCTACCAGGCCACGTTTGCAGCAGAATACATAATTTGCGCAAATTAGCCATTTGCAAACTTATTTTATGTTACGCAGAGGCAGAAATGGGCAAGGGGGGGTGGGGTTGGCCCCCTCAGGCTCTGACCTACCCCCTCAGGAATTTTTTGGAAGAATTTTGTATAGAAAATTACATAATAAAAAAAGCCTGGATTAGGTGTAAATGAGCTCAGAATAGCTTATTTTAGCTTATTTTAATGAAAAATAAGCCGAAAAACCTTGATTTTAGCCAAAAATCGGACTTTTTTGGCTTACCACCCACCCCCTCAGGCGCTCCTACCCCCTCAGCCCCCCAGGAATTGAAAATTCTACCCCCCCTCAGCCGAAATGCTAGCCCATGTCTGCGCAGTTTGAAAAAGAACCAGCACAGTTGAGTGAAAGCATACATACATAAACAGGTGGCAAGGGGTTGGGGTTCTGCTGAGCCAAAATTCCCGCCGATAGGTAGAACAGCAAAATCGCTCAAAAATCGCTTATCATTGTTTTCGGCAATAAATCCCTCAAACAGTCACGGAGAAAACAACAATAAGAATCCGATACCGTTATGGTAGCCGTGAAGCTCCAAGTGGTACTATCTCAGTCACTCACTTAACGCTATATATGGCATTGCTACCATAAGGTATATATCCGATCCGATCCGATATATTGGGGGCCTGTACGGCCCTATGATCAGATCAACTTGTCCATTTCCATAAAGGTACATAGTATAAAGGATATTAGAAGGAACAGGTAGCATATGGTGCCCGTACAGTACCTAACGAGAGACCTAGGGTACACGTTCGGACACTGCGGAACAGGCAAAAAACGCTTTTTCACATATAATTTTTACATGTTCTGAAAATGTAAAACTTGGCCCAAAAAATCGCCACCAAGAAAAATCAGGGAAAATAATGGTCACTCACAACGGGTTTGGCCAGGAAGGAAGGTCTGGTGACCCATAGTCAGTAGGGCAAGGGGAAGACCGCCTTCTTTGTTATGTGTACGTACAGTATGCTGTATAATCGAAAGTCAAGCTAGCCAGAAAGACGACTGACCGGTGTTGACAATGAAGACGATGTGTTTAGGATCAGCTTCAGATAGCATTTGAACCCGACGACGTATGAGCATGATGGCAATGAAGGTCTTACCACAGCCTGTGCCCAATGCCACAATCAGATTACCTTTCAATGCTCTTTCCATCAGCTCCACCTAGTACAGTCACACACTTAACGGCACTGCTATTTAGCAGGTCTAAAAGGCACCATTGATACTGTACATGAGGTGAGACGAACGGAAAATTGTTCGTTTCTACCAGTACTAAATTGAACTAAACAACAAAGCCAACGATTTAGGTAATGTTAGATAGAATCCAGATTAACGAATCACTGCCATACAAATTTTGAAGTTGGGAGAAGTCTGTTGAACGGATCAGCGATTCATATAACATGGGGAAAAATGGGGCCTGGTACTGTACATCACAACGACGTCAGTACTACGAGAGAAGCCCCTCTGGGTCACTAGCATTTCTTCAACGATCCCTACTCCCTACAAGGGTTAGTCATGCCAGAGCTGCAAGATGAAAATTTTACCTGGTAATATCGCGGAGTGAATACCAAGTCATCTTCGCTTTCCGACGGATTGTCTGCCATTTGTACTGGCGTACCGACAAAACAGGTAGAAACAGGGTTGGGTAACTGTTAAAAACATGTTAGTAACAGCTGTTACATTAATAACATGTTATTAACACATTAATAACAAGTTATTAACACATTAATAACAAGTTATTAACACATTAATAACATGTTATTAACATATTATTAACACAGGCCTTGTAAATAATTCTATTCAGTGTAAAAAATTCCAATTAATCTTACACTAATTGGGGAACTTTTCGGACGGACACTAATTCCATTTAATCTGACACTAATTCGGGAGCTATCGAAGTCTTTTGATGCGGAAAAACTCGGAACTTTTGCAAGAGAAACCGTACTGTAGCCTAATAATTTACACTGCAAAGTCATTTCAACGTGATACAGTTCCAACTATCATCAGTATTTTGAAGAAAACGTTTTATAAATATAGTGTAATAAATTGAATCGCCAAAAACACTGAAATTTTGTTTAATTTCTATCAATCATTATCACGTTTGGATTTTATGCGGTCTAATGGTGTTTTCGGATTTTGTCTTTATGCCATTTTAGGCAGCAATTGACTATAAACCTGTTTTGTTAGTAAAAAATGTCATTAGAGGGAGGTAGAACGTGAATGAAGAACGAACAAAGTGAACCGATGAGCTAGAAAGCCATTCTGAGCAGTTTGGCATACTTTCTGCTTGGCCATTCACCGAATTTTGGCATTTTAGAATTTTTAACAGGATTTTGTGTCCAAAAATGTTGAGTAGAAAGAGAGAAATGCCGAGCAAAGAAAGAGAAACTATACATTGTAAGTAAACATCTAACAATAGGTAAGCAACCACAATTATAGAGGTAAACACATCGATAAGAATGCTTGGATTTGAAACACGTAAACGCCGACTAAACGCATAATTCAGATAACTTTACTCTCATGTACTGTAGGTACCATAAGTACGTCTCGGAATCAGAACGTACTCTAAATCGAGCAATCAATAATAAGGTCTAAATGTTTATGTGTCTCCGTTTGGTGGAGACGACGAATCAACGGCTGGATGGGACGGGAAGCAGAGCGGCAACAACTTAAGGAACTCTGCGCGGGCAATCAGCACACCTCCGTAGCGGTGCGAGTTGAGCACATGTTTCTGCACCAAGTGATATTCTGCCAGACTGCCGCTGAAGCCGCACTTGGAACACAACAGCGAATTGCCGTTCATGTGTTTGCTCCAGACGTGTGCCCCCTGCTGCACAACGTACTCCGCACACAAATTACACTTGGTCAGCTGTACAGACTGATTCGTCTCTGTATTACCACAGCTCTCATCACCAGTCGCACTGCTGTCCTTTACAGCTTCCGTTTCTTTAGTACAGATGGTTGCTTGCTTTTTCTAAAACATGCAGTAACTATCGATCTTTTTAGGTTATAAACATACATGTAACAGGTCATCTGCCGAAGGGGGAGGGGGTTGGGGGTCTGAGCCCACCCAAATTCTAGAGAAAGGGGGTGGGCACTAAAAAACGCGCTATTTTCCAGCTAAAAATCGTCAAAAATAGCTAATTTCGGCTCAAATACAGCTAAAAGGTGCTGTTATACAGGAGATTTTGGCAATTTTTTGTCTGAAATTGTAAAAAAATCGTAAAAAATTTGCTCAAAAAAATAACTTGCCAAAAAATCGGAGGGGGGGGGTCGGAAAAATCGTCTCGGGGCATTCGGGGAGTCTGGTCTAAGTCGGGTGGAGTGCAGTCCCCCGGACACCCAGTTACATGTATGGTTATAAAAGTCATACACACAACCTTAGAACGGAGGATGGCCGGTATGCATCGTTTCTTCAACTTCCCCGAAGGTTGTGGCTTTTCTATCCATGCAGGACGGTCATTACTCTCATCGCCAATACAGGTGGTCGAAGATCTCTTCACTCTCTTTATCTCAATACCAACTGAATTTGATCTGGACCAATCTGGGCTGGCAGATGGTTGCGGCCTCAGCCAACTCGAAGAACTGGAAGCCGCATCGAATTCCGACTGTTCCAGCTCGACTAGCTCCTCCTGAAAACCTAGCCTTTCCTACCTTTTACAGGTATCGCCAATAAGGCTCCGGTTTGTGGGATAAAAGCCAACGAACAATGGGAGAACAGGAAAGTTGTACTGTATATACCTTGACGCTGTCACTATTTGGACGCGTGAAAAGGCCAGCATCCTCTGGAGTATACAGCGGCTTCTCCTCAATGGCGGACCACCAGAGTTGATCGGGAAAGTTCGGTGAAGGGGTTTGGGGTGGCGGCGAGCAGATGTAGTAGTTGGGTGTCGGTTCTGTCTTCACCGATGCAACCGCACCTAACCACTCTATTTTAGCAAGACGGTCGTCTTTCTCTGCCGAACAATCAGATAGCCCATTGGCACAGACCGGGGACAAGTCCATTTTTGGGGACAACCTTCAGAAATGAAAGGGGACAATTGTGCCCAGGGAAAACCTCCTAGACGAAAATTGTCATAAGTTATCCTTCAAAAACGCAATTAAACGGTACTCTGAGCGTGAAATTAATCAATTTCAACAGTATTAGTAGTTTGAAGAGGCCTAAACCGATTAATTTTTTCATTTAATAACTAAATACAATTGTAAAATAAGAAACGTCCCCAAAAAAGATGTCCCCATCCGAGTAACTTACCTTCGAGGGGACAATTGTCGCCCCTCACTTGTATCCCAGCGGAGCTTTTTCTCCGTGGTCTGCTCCAAGGGGGCAGAGAATTAACGATGCCGCCGGGGGATTGACTGCTGTGCTCTGGTTCAACGGGTTCAGTCTTCACCACAGCTGCCAAGTTGCAGTCTGACTCAACAGAACGCCTCTTCCCGCCGCCTGACCGAACCGATTTCTTCAACAGAAACAAGTACAATGTAGTTTTGACTGTATGACACTCAGTACCCTCTACCGACACCCTCTTATCCTTATGTCCATAAGTGTAAAGAGGGCATCAGCCGCAGAGTTTCGGTCTAAAAAACAGCTAAAATTGCTGTTTTTATGCTACTTTAGCAAGTTTTAACATTAAAAAAGCCTAAAAATCGCTTCCCAATTCCCAGCAGGATGCGAATAATACCTGAAAAACCCAATACCGATACCTGAGACCCCTTATACTTGCATAGCTGGGACCAAAAGTTGCATCTCAGTGAACAGGTACAAGTACATTCCAGTGGTGTATGTACATAGGATTTTTTGCACTGGGGATTACGTAACGTTTTGAAAAGGGCTGTTTGGGCCACTGCCCAACCACTGCGAATTTAAAAAATAGCCTTTAAAAAAGCATTTAAAAGCCATTCTGAGTGTAAAATTAGCAGAAATTATAACAGTTTTGTACTTACTAATTCGTAATTCAGTCGTGTTTCTCATTTTCGACGAATTCTTTTCCTAACTCGTCCGGAAAGGGAGTGCGTATCCTATTATTCAAAAAACAATCTTAGAATAAGCTAAATTTATTTTCGGCTCAAAAGGTGATTTTCTGCTAAATCAAACATTATTTCTAAGAAATGATAGAAATCTAGATTAAAACAGCTTCACAAACTAAACATAAGTCCCCCTGTAAAATGTCAATCTGGGTAATCTGTTAAAGAGAGCAATGCTTCTCTGTTTCATCCAAACAACCAAGATTGACAAGACTTGACAGGCTGCCGCTCCTCATGACTGGCTAGCTTTCTCAAATACTGAGTTTAAGGTGTTGGTCGGGGCATCGGTGTGTAGATTAGTGGTTAGAGCACTGGACCGACAATCCAAAGGTGCTGGGTTCGATTTCCAGCTATGCCATTGCACATGCCTTACTTTTTCATCTGTCATTCAATTGAGCAGCAGCTTACCTGTCGTAAATTGATCTGTTTTTTGGCCAGCTCAAGCATGCGCTGGAGACCTCTGAGCAAACCTCTGAATCTGTTCACACCCGCTTGCAAAGTTTCTTGCTCCTCCTCACTCGAAACAAACGAGGCTGATCGACAGACAGCTCGCTAAACAATCAAAAGAACTCAATGAGATTGGTTGGATACGTAAAGTACGTACGGCATCAATAAAACGCAACACCGCTTCCAATTCCCCAAACAGTGAGTTGATTACAACCGAGGCCATCAGAAAAACCGCACCACACTGCCGCTACCAGTAGTGCAATGCAATCTTCAAATACCACGGCAAGTATCGGTTGGAACCAACGGAAAGCAACGCTAGAACACTACAGTTTCATCATCATATTTCTGTATCAACAGCCCACAAATCCGAATCTTCAACAGTCAAGGTTGTACAAGACTTGCAAGTGCGTTGGTGCGCAAGGTACAGATACATTCAGTACCAGTAGCTTCAGAGTGCGAACTGGTATTGGTTATTGGATTGGGGTGTTTTCCAGGTATTGGGGTTTTGGCCAATAAGTAATTGTGATAGGTAAAAATCGAGAAAAATTTATGTTGACCTGAAACATTTACACGAAAAATCGAAAAGGGCGATCGCCGATTAGGTCTATGAAGAAGCTTTTTTGAGTATCAACGAAGATCAGCAGAATTTCCTAGTGTCCGCTTTTCCAAGTACTACACCAGCAAGTCTGGTAAGTCAGTAGTACGCCTCCTGACCTGGGCCCGGCCTATCCTGAGTCGGTAAACCCCCATGTATCCTTCTGCGTGAAGTTAATGGTAACCCATTGAAGTCTGTCAAAACTTAGGGCATACAAGTACTGCATACCATCAGGTGTATGAGGAACACGTCCAATCAAAGAATATCTGCGTGAAAAAATCAAAACCTTTATAACGTACACTTCTATTTCAGAAAAGAATCGGAATCTTGAACAACGTGAATCGAATCAAAGAGCTCTCTCTATACTGTACGTAGTTCTGTACACTATTTACATACGTATGTACTGTACTTGCCAGTGGGCAGTCTAGGTAACAGTTGGCACCATTCTGGAACAGCGGGGCGAGATATGTGGGAAGCACCTAGCCATAACCTGGTCGAACGTTTCTTTGGATTGATGCAGAATAGTGGCACCTTTCTTGGCACAATCTCCTCGTTTGATGTGCTCTCTCAAGCGCTTTACAGCGGAGTAACAGGTGGTGATGGGGCATTGCGAACACTTGTACGGTTTGTCGTCTATGTGAAAGGTCCACACATGGCTGGGCCATGGTTGACAGTGGCCTTACACAACCGACAGAGGTACTTGTCTCGCTGCTCACGTTTGAACATAGCAGGAGTCACAGGGAAGCATTCCTTGTAGAGCTGTGCGTGCTTAACTGCTAGTTCATCCTTTCGGTCTACCACCTCAGCGTCGACACAGCGATGCTTCAGATGCAACAACAGATCGGTTCGCCGTTCCCTGTCAAAGGTGCGGCTGCAAGCCAAACACTTGAAGCGTCTCTTTTTGATGTGCTGACGCCAAACGTGAGAGCTTCTATGACGGCTCAGAACCTCCTCTCCGCACCTCCGACACACGAGAGTTTGCTTGTTCGATTGGTCATTTCTTCTGTTCCATCCTGCTCCCCTGTCAGCCAATGCGTCAGTCTCGGCAGACGACAAAACGACTGAAGAATGCTCTGCGGCTACCGTTCCAGACTTCTTGACAGCTCGCTGAGTGCGCAATGGCTGGATGACAACGGTCGGCTGTTGAACCGCCTCTGCTAACACGTTGGTTTCAGCTGACTCGACCACACACTACAAGAAAATGCTTCAGAATCAAACTTCGACACTACTCGGCGCTTTGTAAGTACCTGTATTTGAACGCCGAACAAGTTTTTAGATGAGCTTAACAAACCCTTTCGAATTCACCTGTGCCATATGGCAGAATTGCACCCACGAACAAAAGTTTGTGTTCGCCATGAAATTTTTGTGTTCGCCTGGTTTCGCCGAACCACCTCAGAACCAGACATGGGCAAAGGCTACTTCCCCTACCATTTTCGAAAAAACCCTCCCTACGAACTATAATAACTGCAGTGGTTTTATGACATTTACGTTATATTATTGCATAAAAATTCAAGAGTAGTGGCTAAATAATAGCTAACTAATACAGTACAGCCTCTAAGCAAGGAATATCAAGGGACTGAATGCATAAAATTCATTCAAAGGAAACTGCAAAACCCTCTTCAGTTCCTAAAAAAGCAGAGAAGCAAAAAATCGAGGTAAATCTGGGACTTTCAATATTTTACATTTCTGAAATCGAATCGGAATCCTTTCACGCTTTGAAAACCGATAATTGTGTATTCGAAAATCTGAGTAAAGAAACTGAGTAAAACTGTGCGTACTCATTTTAGAAATTGTACCCTACCTGTACGTATTTTCACCAAAACACGGACACACGTTTTTCAAGCCAAAAATCTTTAACTTATAGAATGCTATGTAGTAAACACGAAGAGCGAAATTTTGTTAATACGGGCAGTCAAAGTTATTCGAAGTTTCAGAGTTTCTGATTATCTGTAGTGACATATCTGACTAAATGACAATCTGACCTTCGGCCCAATACTACTGTAGATAAACCTTAAAGGCTCTGTTCAACAGAAGTTGACCACTTATACTCTGCTACTGCAACTAAATGAAATTTGAACAACAAGTAGAACCGGTCGAAAACTTTCTCAAAATTAACAAACATGAATTATTTGAACTCAATCCTATGTATATCACATTATTCTTGATGAACTGAAGAGAATTACCACTCGTATTTTTACATTTATGACGCAGACTGACATGGTATGGTACAAAAAACTAAAACGCTATTTAAAGTGTAAAAACCCCCAGTGTTGCCAGGTGCTAGCCAGTCCAGTATACTACCATCAGCTCAAAATTATACTACTTTATACTACAATTTTCGCCATTATACTACATTTTCATACTACGCTGTAAAACTGTCAGATCAAAGGTTTAAAGCATAGAAAACTATTAGGTAATTGAGACAGCAATGGCAGAAGCGTTTTAATTTCGACTCAAAGCGTTTTTTACACAAGCTAAAGTTTCAATGACTTTTTAAAGCATCGAAAACTTAGGCATTTTGCCAGTTTGCGTATGATTTACCCTTGCCGTTGCCCTCAATGGTAAGCAAGTTCAAATTTAAGTGAAACTGTTTTCGATTCGACTTTTTAAAATACATGGGGTGGGGGCCTAAGGGCCTTACCGACCTCAATCCGGCCAAGGCCCCTCACCGGTCCATCCAGCACCGTATCCCCTCCGGCAGAAATTTTTGGCGATTTATAAGGAAAATCTCCGATTTATCAGCGATTTTTGGCCTTTTTGAAAATCAGCCTCCTCAAGACGATCTCAGGCCCCACCCACCAGATTTTCCCGGCCTATGTGTTGTATGTAGGTAAAATTCGTTCTGGTCTTAGAGAGTCTAAGAACTCTAAACCTAAGCTGGAAACTAAGCCAAGCCTCAGTCTACTAAGCGCTATTTTTATGGATGGGATCCAACTTCACTTTTTCTATAAGGCCATAGCGTCAAACTGGATTTTTCCTTTGGTTGATCATTGAAGTCATATTTGTTCAATATCAATGAAAACGGTTAGTTGATTGTTTGCTCAAAAACGCATACTTTTAGCGATTTATTTTAATTTTTCTCATGGAGAATAACTAATTATGTCAATTTGATGTGAACAAAGGAAAAACCTGCCTTCAAACAGGAAAAAATTGACGAGTTTTCTCAAAAATTGGGAAAAGATGACATCTGAAATGGAAATGTTGAATTATACTACATTTTATACTACAAATTCTAAAATTATACTACATTTATATACTACATACTACAGCCGTTTTTTCGATACTTTTCGAAGGTCAATTATACTACAGGTAGTATTATTATACTACACCTGGCAACACTGAAAACCCCTTACAAAATTGTCAAAAATCTCCCTGGCCCTGGCAAACTTGTCTGGTGGTATAAACAGTCGGTAAACCGATAAAATCAAACCTTGACTGTGAAACAGCTATCAGACGGGTTTATGTGGATGTTCCACTTGTCTTCACTTGCACTGTCAGCCTCAGTTTCAAATTCCAGTTTCGGACCACTGATGTTGATATTCAGATCATCGTCTACTCCAAATATCTGAGATTTGGCAACGTAAATTAACCAGCTCTTCGTAAAATCCATAACAGCAGCTCTGGTTGGGTAACCACTCCTTTTACCTAAGAAATCTATGGACCCTCCTTTACATACATGTACTGGGGTTTGAGGGTACCCCCTCACGGAGAACGTTTAGGAACTCCAACCCAAAAATACAAGTACTAGTAGCAGCTCCAGTACTAACAAACTGGCTCAGAAATTACAAATTTTGGCTTAAAATCCGCTTAAAATAGTCGGACACTTAACGCCGTTTACGGTACCGGCACTATGGTACCCTCACGTTCGCGGACTGTGGTTGCACCATATATGGAACCGGCACCCAGCATAAAATAGCGATTTTCAGCCTCCTTACTGAAAAACCGAGCTAAAAACCCATTTCCAGGCGTTTTGGAACTTTTTGAAAATTTGCACCCCACCCCTTCTGGGAGAAACCACCGCTCGACCACGACCTGACGGAAAACGCCCCTTCCCCAGGCCGGCCCGACCTTACATGTATGCGCCTTTAAAAGTTAAGAAAAAATACACTTCTTTTTCTACCCCTGGGACGTGCTTGGTAGCCAAAACAAGGTAGTAATAGTTTGTTACAGGTAGTTGGACAAAGCAAATTCTATGCAAGAGAAGCATACTTTGGTCTTGGTATAGGAGGATATTATTATATAATAATATACTTGGTATAGGAGGATATTATTATATAATAATATACTTGGTATAGGAGGATATTATTATATTTCTCTTGGTATAGGAGGATACCTGTATTTGAACGCCGAACAAGTTTTTAGATGAGCTTAAACCCTTTCCAATTCACCTGTGCCATATGGCAGAATCGGTACGGTACTATTAGGCGACGCCGATTGGGCGATGCCGATTAGGCGATGGTACTATTAGGCGACAAAAACATTAATAGATAATAGTACCAATCATACATGTAACAGCTCCGGGCCAACCTGGGGGGAGGGGGGTAGGGGGGGGTTTTTTCCTCAGGTGGGGGGTCGAGGGGGGGGTTTCGCCCAGGTGGGGGGTCCCAAATTTCAAAAAGCTGCAAAACGCCTAGAAATGCGTTTTTAGCACGTTTTTCTCAGTAAGGACGCTAAAAATCGCTATTTTAAGCTGCCAAATAGCGTTTTAAAGCTAAAAACAAGCAAAAAATGACAAAAAGAGCTTTCAAAAACACCGATTTTTCTTAAATATCAGCAGTGGAAACGCCAAATTCGGTTTCCAAAGGCTTTTCAAGTGAATTTTAGGCTAAAAATTAGTGATTTCTGACCCAGTTTGTTAATACTGGAGCCACTACTAGTACTTGTATTTTTTGGTCAGGGGGGAGGGGTCCCTTAACCTGTCTCGGGGGGGGGGGGGGGGGGGGGGGGGGGGGGGGGGGTTTGCCTTTCCAGCCGGGGGTAACCCCCCCCCCCCAAACCCCCCCCTAGTACATGTATGGTACCAATTAGGCGACCCTTCCGAATCAGTCAAGGGTCAAGGGCCATGTTCAGCTGTAAGCCTAAAAACGCTATTTTTAACTATGTATAGCTAACTGACACTAAACTCATGGCTCGTTAAACTTATAACTCGTTAACTTATAGCTAAACAAATCTATATTCACCTGCCCTGATTGCTTCTAACTCAGATTCTGGCATTTGCCCTATTCCCCAGCTTGCGTCGAGCACGCGAGCGGCCGTCGGCTCGGCCACCTATTTTTCCGGTTCCTATGTTCATTGACGCACTGGATGCAGACGATCGCACCAATAACTTTGCGGAAGCAGCTCACAGAGTTTCGCAGCGAGAATTTGATGCGGCGCGTCCATCCATCTGGCGCTTTTTAAATGTTCTGCGACATGCATACATGGGCTGGAAAAATTGGTTGGCGGTAGTCAAAATTCGAAAATTTTGGGTAGGCCTGCCGGTTTGGGGGGTCGCGGCGATTTGGTCGCGTGGGTCAGGAACAAAAGTCGGATTCAGGTGGGTCTGGGTGGGTGGGGTCGTTTGGGGGGTGAGCCCAAGTTGGGGTGTGGGCAAACCCCCCAACCCCCCTCGGCCCATGTATGGCGACATGTGCAGAAATCCCGATGCTCTACTTAATGAGTGCTCAGCGAGTTGGAATTTATCCATCCATGGTGTTGCACTTAATTTTTAAATGAGTCCTTGAAATTGGTTTGCTATTTTTGTTATGCTTTGTTTTAATTGCTGTTGTGCTGTTTGCATTGTTCTGCTATGATTTAGTGGTAACCTATGTTGCCGCACGGACTTATAGAAAATAATTATTCCTGTCGCCTAATAGTACCGTCGCCTAATAGTCCCGCTAAATCGCCTAATCGGCGTCGCCTAATCGGCATCGCCTAATCGGCGTCGCCTAATAGTCCTGCTTCGTGGCAGAATTGCACCCACGAACAAAAGTTTGTGTTCGCCATGAAATTTTTGTGTTCGCCTGGTTTCGCCGAACCACCTCCGAACCAGACATGGGCAAAGGGGGCTGAGGGGGGTTGGCCCCCCTCAGGCTCTGACCTACGCCCCTCAGCCGGCCGCTACCCCCCTCAGGAACCCCAGAACACCTCCCCGAACATCTTAGAGACAAGCTATTTTCGTGCAATCCCTGATACAGTATCTTTACTTTACCTTAGAGACATTTTAGGGAAACCTTTACTTTACCTTTAAAATGCATTGTAATAAAGTTTTTCTTAAGGAGACATTTTAGGGACACTTTGGGGACACTTAAGAACACTTTAGGAATACTGTAGGGGCAATAAAAAACGCTCAAAAATCGCAAAAATAATAGAAATTTTGGATGAAAATCGTCAAATATCGCAATTCGGGCTCTACAGCTAAAAAAACAGGCGATATTACGAATTTTAGGGTTACTAAAGTGTCCCTTAAATGTCTCTAAGGTGTTCGGGGTGGTGCTCGCTCCGCCCATTTTTTGTGTTCGTCTGGTGTTCCGGGGGTGTTTGGGTGTTGTTGGGCCAGGTGTTCGCGAACACCTTACCTATGGGCTCAGTGTTCGCCTTGTGTTCGGCGAAATAGGCGATCGCGTTCACAGGTCTCCGAACACAGAAATTGTGTTCGCCTCAAGGGCGAATTCGAATGAATTATAACAGTTCTCTTAAATTTTGAAAAAGAGCAAAAGCTTCAAAAAATTTTAACAACTGCGCAACAATTGCTATTTTGCAATCAAATTTCTCTTTTCGTGATCGATAAATCTATCTTATAAAACTAGCAATTGTGCTGTTTCAAATTGAAAACGCCACCGAATAGGCCCAAAAATCGTGGAAAAACCGGACGGCTAGAAAAAACGTCTGTGTAGTACCGAGCAGGAATATCGAACATAGTCACCTAGACCTACTGTAGTTGACTACGAAAGCTCATGCAGAAAATAACAAAAAATATTTAAATCAGATAAAAAACTAATGCAGAACCATACATCCAACAGGGAGGTCGGGAGTCTGCCCCAACCCGACAAATTTTTACAATATTTTAGAATTTCAGACACTAAAATTGCTAAAATCACCTATAAAACAGCACTTTTTCAGTTTGAGAACTGGAGTATTTTTCAGTTTTAATGCCCCTATACCCAACAATGATTGCGACTTTAAAAATCTTTAAGAGTCAGTCTCTGAACCGATCGAGTCTTGGCCCTTTGCCCTATTCAGACCCAAAATTGAAAGTTGGGCGTAGAGGGCTGAAAGTTGGAACACTAAAACATATTGACAAGTTATCAATGACCTGCAAAGAATTTCCAGATTGGACGCTCCACGCTCGAGATATGGCCTTCTAAAAATCGGCCCGCTTAACTATGGGACCAAAATTTCGATATCGAATTTCTGACTTGCTGATCGGAATTCAGACCTAACAAACGGGGTTTTTGCGTAACTTCTTGAGTAGTTTAAGAATCTTTTACTAAATTTCATTTTTGGAAAAAAAATTTTTTTTCGTCCCCCTATCCGGGGGCATAACTCGTCTGGAACCCCCCTAGACCGTTCTTTTTATTTCAGATTATTGTAGCGCTATATCTTAGCTACACGCCGGTGTAAAACATTACCGGCTACCGGACGGCAAACACTGAAATATTTGCGTTCAAAAATTAAAAATGCCACATTTTGCTTGTTTCACTGGGGTACATGAATTTCCAACTCAAAGTTCTAGCTTACTAATTGGACTTGAATTCTAAAAATTGATGTCTAAGCTGTACTTTTTGAGTAGTTTAAGAATCTTTCATTGAATTTCATTTTTGGAAAAAAATTTTTTTCGCCCCCCCTATCGGGGGGCATAACTCGTCTGGAACCCCCTAGACCGTTCTTTTTATTTCAGATTATTGTAGCGCTATATCTTAGCTACACGTCGGTGTAAAACATTACGGGCTGCCGGACGGCAAACACTGAAATATTTGCGTTCAAAGATTAAAAATGCCACATTTTGCAAATTTTTGGGCACAGTGAAACATGCAAAATGTGGCATTTTAATTTTTGAACGCAGATATTTCAGTGTTTGCCGTCCGGTAGCCGGTAATGTTTTACACCGGCGTGTAGCTAAGATATAGCGCTACAATAATCTGAAATAAAAAGAACGGTCTAGGGGGGTTCCAGACGAGTTATGCCCCCCGATAGGGTGACGAAAAAAATTTTTTTTTCCAAAAATGAAATTCAATGAAAGTTTCTTAAACTACTCTAAAAGTACAGCTTAGACATCAATTTCTAGCATTCAACTCCAATTAGTAAGCTGGAACATGGAGCTGAAAACTTTTGGGCACAGTGAAACATGCAAAATGTGGCATTTTTAACTTTTTAACGCAAATATTTCAGTGTTTGCCGTCCGGTAGCCCGTAATGTTTTACACCGGCGTGTAGCTAAGATATAGCGCTACAATAATCTGAAATAAAAAGAACGGTTTAGGGTGGTTCCAGACGAGTTATGCCCCCCGATAGGGGGGGGGGCGAAAAAAATTTTTTTCCAAAAATGAAATTCAATGAAAGTTTCTTAAACTACTCAAAAAGTACAGCTTAGACATCAATTTTTAGCATTCAACTCCAATTGGTAAGCTGGAACATGGAGTTGAAAATTTTTGGGCACAGTGAAACATGCAAAATGTGGCATTTTTAATTTTTGAACGCAAATATTTCAGTGTTTGCCGTCCGGTAGCCGGTAATGTTTTACACCGGCGTGTAGCTAAGATATAGCGCTACAATAATCTGAAATAAAAAGAACGGTCTAGGGGGGGTTCCAGACGAGTTATGCCCCCCGATATGGGAGCGAAAAAAATTTTTTTTCCAAAAATGAAATTTAGTAAAAGATTCTTAAACTACTCAAAAAGTTACGCAAAAACCCCGTTTGTTAGGTCTGAATTCCGATCAGCAAGTCAGAAATTCGATTTCGAAATTTTGGTCCCATAGTTAAGCGGGCCGATGTTAGAAGGCCATATCTCGAGCGTGGAGCGTCGAATCTGGAAATTCTTTGCGGTGGTTACATAACCTATCAAGACGTATTAGTCCTCCAACTTTGAGCCCTCCACGCCAAAGTTTCATTTTTGGGTCTGAATACTGAAACTCGATCGGTTCAGAGACTGGCTCTTAAATGACTGATTAGCTTCAGGACGCCCGAGGTTCCATTTACGAGTTCAAAAAAGCCCAACAACACACCTGCTCTTGGTCAATTTGGTGCGAGTTATTTGAAGCAGCTCCAATTGAGCGACGCAACACATCGGCGGCACGCGTTCTCTTCTCGGTGTTGTCGTCCGAGCAATTCCTGATGTATCTGAAGTGGTTTCCGGGATGCGTTTCCGTTACATGTCGCTTCAGCTGCTGTTCAGTGGCCTTCAGCACGTCAACACCAGAAGAGGCGCAGTAGAAACATTGAAACTCGAACAGTTGCAAGTGATCCGTACAAATGTGCACCTCTAGCGCTTCTGCCGAATCTGCAACACCCATCTTGTCCTATGCACAGGTCCTGAGAGTAGCAGAACAGAACTTACCCTTGGCCTCGCCGCACTCGGCACAAACCAACATCACTTAAAAGTGTTAAACCTATAACACTTGTTATTAGTACGTACGGGTTTTGCACCCACAGACTAAATAAACTATTCAGGCCGATAGTAGATAGATGCAAATTAGTGTTGTTATGACTACTAGTCAAACTCAAAGTCATAGTTAATACTTTTGTGATATCGCAGTCAAACAGACTCAGACAGACAGACAAAGTCAAAGTTTGACTACCTTCGTTACCATAAATACGTAGTCAAATGAAGACCAGGTAGTAAAATTGTTTGACTATGACTACGCTTTGTTACAAAAGGCAGGCTTTTCAAGCATATTTTACCCCATTCTGCTGTTTACAAAAAAATATATTACAAACTTAAAACATTTTTAAGCACTAAAAACACCAAACGAAGACTTGTCTAAAATTGTGAAACAATGAAGGGTCAGTCAGTGAATCTCTACTTGATGCAAGTTCAGCAGTTCCACCAAATCAGGCAGGATTAAAATTATGACATACATACAGTACACTATTTAGTAAGAAAAAGCATACATGTAACAGGGGGGTCTGGGGGGGTCTGCCCCCCACCCGACTTAGCCCAGACCCCCCGGATGGGTACCCCCCCCCCCCCCGAGACGATTTCACCGACCCCCCCCCCCCCTCCGATTTTTCTGGCAAGTAAATTTTCGAGCAAATTTTTGCAATTTTTCACACTTTCACACACAAAAATTGCCAAAATCGCCTGCAAAACAGCACTTTTTAGCTGTATTTCAGCCCAAATTAGCGATTTTTGGCGATTTTTAGGCCAAAAATTGCGATTTTTCTCGATTTTTGAGCGTTTTTTAGTGCCGACCCCCATCCCCCAAATTTTTGGGTCTGACCCCCCCGGCCGGCGCCAGACCCCCCCAACCCCCCCTCCCCCATCGGCGGATGACCTGTTACATGTATGAGAAAAAGTCAAAAACATTCTTAGCTTCACACAGAAACAGCGTTTTTTCTATTGTCCTTGTGACTTCTTTTGGAATTTGTTGGACTAATTTTGAGAAGGAATTAGTGTTTTTACGGGGCTTTTTGCCCAGCATGTTGTTTTTGTTTTACAATGAAAATTTTGAAGAGAAAACAATGATTCTGTGATACTTTTTAGCGGTTAACTACTGTATATTTTAGGTTAAACGGTTTAAAAGATTTAGTCAAAAGCCTTTCTGGCTGACGTTTGGTGACTGGAAACATGATAAATTGCTGAAAATGTCAATTTGGCTCTGTTTCAAAAAGTAGTCAGAGTAGTCAAACCAGTGCTCATCATAGTCAAATGGTTTGACTACAATATAGTCAAATTTGACTATCGGGTATTGCACTCAAACCAGCGGTAGTCATAGTCATAGTCAAACGGAAATTTTGGTATTGTAACAACACTAGGGCCCGACCGGATACAAATTTCTACCGGATCCGGATCCGGATACGCCCATATCCGGCCGGATCCGGATCCGGATATGCCGGATATCATTGATCAACTTAAAAACTTTTTAGAATGCAATAAACCACATATATACATTTCTTTGTTCTATAACAGTTGATTCAAAACAACATCTAATAATTGTAGTTCAAACTAATTTAATTATTGGATAATATCGGTTTTTTGCGATGCATGTGATATTGCATATATCATATCCATGCAAAAATGAGATATGTACATATTTTTTGCATATTTGCATATTTTATCACCGCGGCTAGAAATTTATAACTGGACGCTTTCCAAGCATTTTCGAGTTTGGTCGGAATGTCTATGCAACCTTTAGCATTTATTAGGCATACCTATTTTTACAGATACAGACCTCATCTGAAAAAAAACAGAAGGGGAAACACAGTTTGGCATGAAAGTTCAGCTCATTTCGTAATTTTTAGATACACGTAAAAATGGTTGACATCACAGACTTTTGGCTAAATTATTGTTTGCATGTTCAAATTTGTTCTCTCTAATGTGGTGTACTTAGTCGACCTTTTGGTAGACCTGTCCTAGTTTTACAAACTAAAAAATTATGAATTTGAAAAATCTCAGTTGAGATTTCCATTCTTTGCGAGTTGAGTTTAGAGTCTCAGGTCATCTCCATTCTGCAACTGAAAAGAGACGCTTTGATCTCTGTAAAGTACAGATTTACAGTATAAACTTGCCTCAATAATAGTTCGTTTTTTATTTAAGATTTTTTATTTTTAATTAAATGAAAAATTAGCAAAAACAAGGCGACTATCCTAAATATAGAAATCCAGTCTGCTTGGCTGTTTTGTGATGTTCATTGTATCACATTAGTATTATTAATGTATTTTTGTTGAGTTTGTTTTGGCCAAGTCCTAGCCTGCTCGCCTTCTGTAGCTTGGAGTTATCCCCTTCCGAAATGAACTGACCCGAATTTTCAGATGCCAATTTTTAACGTAAATATTTCAAGAACCCTTCATCGGATCTTTGCCAAATTTTGCAATTTAACCAATCTTTATATGGACTTAAGAACCTGAAGAGCTCAGCTTTCTCACAAAACCGGTTAAATTTTTACTTTCAGTCAAGGTGAAAAATTAGCATTGTAAATGAGGGTGTCATCCTTTGCACAGAAATCAGGGTTATACGAACTACTGGGGTCATGGATTACAATCGCCTCAAGAAATTTCTAACAAGCATTCGGTCGAATGCAATGTTTATGTTCAAAATACGTAAAAAATCACGTTTACTCATCTGTGACTGATATCCGGCATATCCGGCAGGTAATATCCGGATCCGGATATGGCCATATCCGGCCGGATCCGGATCCGGATATCCGGTCGGGCCCTAAACAACACTAATGCAAATTCAATATGTTTTTTTTTCGACATGGAAGAAGCCACTGGAGTAAGCAAGAAATAAGACTCACATACCAAAACAACTGATGATATGACTGAAGCTAAATGTTCTAAACTGGCCAAATTGGATCTATCAAAGTTTCCGTGTGGGAGGTACTGTTGTTTGGTATTGGATTTTCCGTTTGTGTATGTGTAAGTGTTGAAGAATTTGATAGTTTTGTGTGAGTGTTTGTATTAGCGAGTTACCGAGCGGTTGTGTGTGTGTGCATTTGAGAGTGTGTGCGTGTGTGTTGTGTTGTCCAAGACTACTAGTAAAGCCTCCACATTCCTTTCATTGGTGCCGAGTACCCTTCGAGCCCCCTTCATTCAAGTTCTGAGGCAAACTCAAGTTCTACTACAAGTTTTGGCGTTTCCACTTGCTTTCCCAAACCGAATTTGGCGTTTCCACTGCTGATATTTAAGAAAAATCGGTGTTTTTGGAAGCTCTTTTTGTAATTTTTTGCTTGTTTTTAGCTTTAAAACGCTATTTGGCAGCTTAAAATAGCGATTTTTAGCGTCCTTACTGAAAAAAACGTGCTAAAAACGCATTTCTAGGCGTTTTGGAGCTTTTTGAAATTTGGGACCCCCCACCTGGGCGAAACCCCACCCTCGACCCCCCACCTGAGGAAAAACCCCCCCGACCCCCCTCCCCCCAGGTCGGCCCGGAGCTGTTACATGTATGTTTGCTGCGTAGTTGCCTGGAGGAAGGGTGCGTAGTTGCGTAGTTGCAAAAATTGATTTCTGTGGCTTAAAAACGCATCTGGAGGCTTTCTAGCAGCCTCTAGCAACGTTTGGTAGATTTTTATTTTCGTCCCCCCCCTGTCCCCCTCTGGGCACCCCCATGCACATGTATGGTGTAGTTTGCTCAGTGAAGGTCGGACCTGTTCTCTTAGATGTGGGAAAAAGAAGGAGGAAGAGGCGAAGGAAGAAAGGGAAAGAAGAGAGGAAATTGGAAGAGAAGATGGAAGAGAAGAAAAGGAAGGAAGAAGAGGAAGAGAAAGAAGTTGTGTGGATGAAGAGAAAGAGAGTAAGAAGGAAGGAAGATGGGAGAGAAAGAGAAGGAAGAGAAAGGATGTTTGGAGGAAGAAGGAAGAAGAAGGTGAAGAAGATGGGGAGAAGAGTGCTGAGAGGAGAGAGAGTGATGAGGAAGAAAGTTATGTCGAGCGAGATTTTGAGAAGTAAGAGGATGATAAAGAGAAGAAGGATGGTGAGGAAGAAGTTGAGAGTGAAGAGAAGGAGAGTTGAGAGGAGAAGAAGAAGGAGAGTGAGAAGAAGAAGAAGAAGACAGAGGAGTATGGTAAATCGTTCTAGTTCGTTGAACAAGAGACGCCAGTCTGTTTCACCGATGACAAGGCAACAGATACAAACGAAAGCGCAGAAAGGCGGCAACGTGGCGTGCAAGCGATCGAGTCAGCACGGTCAACAGAGGCGGAGCAGTTCCCGCAGTTCACTTTCCCCGATTGTCAGGCACAGCGGCGGCCAGTCGACACTCGTCCAAAGGGGAGTGATGAAGAATTTGATAGTTTTGTGTGAGTGTTTGTATTAGCGAGTTACCGAGCGGTTGTGTGTGTGTGCATTTGAGAGTGTGTGCGTGTGTGTTGTGTTGTCCAAGACTACTAGTAAAGCCTCCACATTCCTTTCAGTGTATACACATTTACCTTCAAATGTGTATGGCAATTTGTGTATACACATTCAACAAAACAATGTGTATTTTTGTGTATATTTGTGTATGTGTATTGTACTGAAAATGCAAATTTTTTGGTAGATTTTGAGCCAGAAACGCAGGGAAATCCAAATTTCTCAATGTCCGCTGCTTGAAACCTTGGATAGCTTTGAAATCGAGTTACTTAGGCCATTTGAAGGCTTTGTGAGAATATCTACTGTTTATTACTGCAGCAACAACATCGAAATTTTACTACTCTGCTCGAAATTTTATTGACTTTTGCTGATCAAATACACATACGCAAAAATACACATTTTGAGTACTGTTTGTGTATGGTAATGTGTATCGGAATTTTCAATGTGTATGTGTATACACATTGAAAAAACAATGTGTATTTTTGTGTATGTAAATGTGTATGTGTATACACAAACAACAGTAGTGGGAGGAATTTCGAGCCGGTCAATCGGTCAGTCCGCCTACTGCTTAGAAGTACGGTACTGCACGGTATGCTGTGCTATTAAATAAACTTTCTTCTTCTTCTAACAGCTATTACGAAATCTGGAAGAAGGCCCATTCCCCACTACCGACCTACTGACTTTTAGCCTAGAGTTGAAAACAAATTGTACCCGTACGAACCAACTTCTTACAGCCCTGGTAAGACAATTTTCAATTTGAGAAATAAATACTGTAAAGGGCAATGACCCGATCGCGTCAAAAGACAAACAAAAGAAGACCATTTATCCTGCATACAACAGATACCAAACAATGTAATCTACACTTTATGCTTAAAGGTGGCAGTCAAATGCAGTGTGGTGCACTTTTTATCTAGGTAACTAGGTATACCTAGTATTACCTAGTTAATATTCGGGAAAAGTACCTAGATTTACTTTACCTAGTTGTTGGTTACTCTATTTTACCTAGTTTTACTTTACCTAGTTTTAAATCCACATGACTAGGTACTTCTAGGTAAAACAAGTTTACCTAGTTTGATATTTTCAGTTTTACGTGGCTTTTACAGTCAGCAAACCGTCAAATTTCCGGCTTTCCCACAATTACAGTGGCCCAGAGAATGAATTTCTGACTTATTTGATCAATAAAATACAAACATTTACTTTGAAATGTGTCCAATTTCGTAAATTTTAACTCCACTAACTTCATCATTGTTCTATTGAACCACAAATAATATTTTGACTTGGTTTCGAGCGTTTTAGGTTTACCTAGTATTACCTAGTTTTTCTGGGGTTTACCTAGTATTACTTTACCTAGTTTCTTAGCTGAGAACTTTACCTAGTATTACTTTACCTAGTTTCGTAGGTGACAACTTTACTTAGTATTACTTTACCTAGTTTCAAATTTTCAAAATGCACCACACTGGTCAAATGGCCGGCTACGAGTAATACTAATCAGATTCAGTGGGCAAAGAACAAAGATAGGGCGCCCTAGGTACCAACTCCGGCCGCGTATGCACATAAGGAAAGCAGAGAGTTTTCATCTGTTCGAATTCCGGCCTCAACTGATCGATTCGGCAGATAAGCCGCGCGTGAACGGAGCAGATCCGCATGTGAGCTTTAAATTCGTGTTGGTTTTTTTTGTAAACCGACGTGTAGGAGCAATGCGAACACTTGTACGGCGGCTCGGTCATGTGCCACCGCCACATGTGATTCCAGGCATGTGTCACCTCCACCTTGCACACCTGACAACAATATTTATCCGGTGGAGCCTCCCTTTTCGTGGACAGCGCGGGAAAGCACTGCATGTACAGTAAGTCGTACTCGTTTCTTAGCTGTTCGTCAGTTGTTCTGTCAATTATGGTAGCACCGGGACAGTCAGTGTTAATGTGTGAGCGCAACTTGTACTTCTCGCCATATTTAATCTGATAGGAGCAGCGCGAACACTTGACTGGCGTTCTGTCGCTGACGTGGAAGCGCCAAACGTGGGTTGTCCAGTGATTGAATCGGACGTGCTTGTGGCAGAGATCGCAGGGACGGTAGTAAATGCGCTTGCAGCGCTTTTTAACGCGGTCCAGCGGCTTGCACAGAGCTGCCAACTCGCCCTCCAGCTGACGACTGGCTGCACTGGTCACCAACGTTACCGGACATCTGAGACTCTGAAATGCTACTTCTCTTTTACCTACATACAGTACAGTAGCTAGGCTAGTACCATATATCATATGTGGTACCCGTACGGTACCCCCACGTTCGGAGACTGTGGTGGTACCATACCATGGGTGCCGGTACCATATCATATGTGGTACGAAATCTGAACGGACTGGTACCATATATGGTACCGGTGCAGGTACCAATGCCAAGGTAGGTTGTACCATATGGTACCACCACAGTCCCCGAATGTGGGGTACCATATTGTATGGTGCCACTAGCCTAAGCTACCGGTACCATATGGTGCCAGAACCACAAACGGCATTAAGTGCCTGACTGTAGTACAGTATTTATTTATATTTTATAGCAAGCGGCCAAGAAGTGAGCTCAAAGCAGCCCTTCAAATTTTTTATTTAGATTTGCTCAAGGGAAAAGTTGGTTGTTTCTACCCGGGCAGATAAGGTTTCAATGCCATTTTTGCCCCGGAATCCCAGAAAAGGTCGAAAAAAACCACTTTTCACCCAAAAATTCACTCTCTCACCATACAAACGTTTGTAATAATGTAAATATTTGTAAGAAAATTAGCAGGCGATTTTGCGTGATATAGCCGGCGAAAAATGGCATCAAACAACAGTGATGACGGAAATTTCTCTTCCATAGAAGGGAAAGAGGAGTGTAATAGACCTTAAAACCACACAACACTCGATGAGCTGAATGCTACCTGCCGATTTCGCTTGTTGCTTGACTAGCTGCTCAAACAATATCGTCCAAAAATACACTTCCTCTTACCGCAAAGCAAAGTCCGTGTCCCCAAAAGATAGGCTAGTTAAAATAGCTCCTGCCAACACAGTTGGTCGAGTGGTTAGGCCACCGACTGCTGTGTGCGTGTGTAGCGAGGCGACTTCACACGTTCACCCCCTCGGCGCGGCCCGTGTTAGTCGCAAAGAGGAGTCGATGGCACGTAGGCTGGCATGTCGCGCGTGTGCCAGCTGAACTTCTAAACGCGCTGACTCACTCCTCTGACCTGGTGTTGTCTGAGGCCGGCCGTCTTATCCGTGCCAATGAGGAATTGGGCGCGCCTCTTGGCCCATCTACACAGCCGTCCCCTGGGGCGTATGTCCTGGTGCAGCCAGTTTGTTATCGTTGCATGCTGATTGCTGCATCTGGGGCATGGGGCGTGTTGATTGTTCAGCCCCCGTGCCGGGTAGTCTAACCTGGTTAGTTACTAACAATACTAAACTTTAAAAAAAAAAAATAAAATAGCTCCTATTAACAAATTGCAGCGCATAGTACTAATCGATATTCTGATCCTATTTACAGCGAAATAGCGCCAAAAAGTGCGATACCCCATAAACAGGTGGTGACCGGTGCCATTTACTTAACAAACAATCGAAACACAATCTCAACGAACACACTCCATCATTGCTTTGCTTAGGTCATGTTCAGACCGATCGGGTACTTGTTAGGCAAACCCAAGCGCTTTTCTAGCTTCAAGCATTCCAGTTTAATCTTGTAGTTGGTCAGGGTGAGCTGTTCCATTTCTAGGTCACTTTTGAGCAACCGTTTCTGTGCCAATTCCAGATTCACCTGCTCCTTCATCTGCTTAATCGGTACTCGCTTTCGCTTCGGTGGCGGCTCTCTGGTGCTACGGCTGCTCAGTGAACTAAACGCAAGCACTGTAGTAGAGACGAGCATGGGCCTGGCATGCATACATATCATACATGTAACAGGCCGTCCGGGGTCTGCCCGTGACCCCCCAACCGACTTGGGCCAGACCCCTTTCCCGAGAGACGATTATTCCGACTCCTCCTTCCGATTTTCTGGCAAGCAGTTATTTTAGCAAAATCTTACAATTTTTTCAGCACTTTTCAGCTGTAGCTAAAATTTGAGCCCAAATTAGTCATTTTTGAAGATTTTTAGCCCAAAATTGCGATTTTTGAGCGTTTTTTGTGCCCAACCCCAACTCCGCCACCTGCGGCTAGCCTGTTATTACACGAATAACACATAACAGGTAAACCGCGAAAAGGGGAAGGGATTGGTTGCATGGTTTGGCCCAGGCTGAGGGTGTGGGTTGAGCCCAAATTCGGGGCACGTGTACCTATTTGAAGTGCAAGTGGAGCCAACTTCAGCTGCATCGTCTGAACGGCTCACTACATCAGCAACGCCCACAGTAGGTGTCGTCAGCTGATTTATTTCCAGGCTTACATTCAGTTGCTCGTCCAGCCGCTAGAAGTATACGGTTCTATAGAGACACAAAACAGAAGAGAACATGACATGTACTAGGGGTTTTGGGGCTACCCCTTAGCTGAAAAGGCCAAATCCCCCTTCGCCCCCTCGACCCCACAGCTGAGGGAACCCCCATACATGTAACAGGGGGTCTGCCCCCCACCCGACTTAGGCCAGACCCCCAGATAGGGACCCCCCCCCCCGAGACGATTTCACCGACCCCCCCTCCGATTTTTCTGGCAAGTAAATTTTCGAGCAAATTTTTGCAATTTTTTACAATTTCACACACAAAAATTGCCAAAATCGCCTGCAAAACAGCACTTTTTAGCTGTATTTCAGCCCAAATTAGCGATTTTTGGCAATTTTTAGCCAAAAAATTGCGATTTTTTTCGATTTTTGAGCGTTTTTTAGTGCCCACCCCCCTCCCCCAAAATTTTGGCTCAGACCCCCCCCGGCCGGCGCCAGACCCCCCAACCCCCCTCCCCCATTGGCGGATGACCTGTTACATGTATGGGAACCCTCCCCTACCCCTACCCTCCTCAGGTCGGCCCGGATTTGTTACATGTATGGGAAATAATTACATGGAGAGAAATTAATAGGTATTTGTCAGTCGGGAACGACTGGAACCGGATTTTTGGGTCCAATCGGAATCGGAATCGGAACTCAAGTACAGTTCCGAATCAGAATTTTTCAGAATCGGAACTTTTTTCAAATCTGCTTAAAATTTTGCAATAACCTGTTCTTAACCATACAATGCCAGTACATAAACTCAAAACTTTTCTAAGTTGCTTGAAAATAATTAATAAAATAAACTGCTTCTTCTTCTTTGAGGCGTTTGAAGACTGCCGAGTGCTTCAGACTCAAATGCTTCCACAACGGAGTGGTGCTAAAGGCTTTCGTCTTCGCATTTCCTCTCGATACTTTCGCTCTGCACTCTTCGATTTTGCACAACGCCTTCGAGTCTTCTGCTTCATCAATAGCAAAATACCGCCACACAAGTGCTGTTCTTGATCCCATTTTGAACAAAAATTAATCGAGAAATCTTCTTTTAAACACGCATTTCCAGTAAAAAACAAGACAGCAAGCGTCAATTTCGCAATAAAAAATTTTATTTTTACTTAGTGGGATTACAGTAGGTTACGGATTACTAAACAACGCAGATTGTCGATTGCACAGCAAAGAAGACACGCACTAGTATGGTGTTTGATTTCCTAAAACTTTGGCAAAAGTTCCGAAAAATTCCGAGACCTCTGAGTTCGGAATCGGAATTGCCAGTTCCGATCGGAATCGGAATTCCGGTCGTTCCCTATTTGTCAGAACCTCTACTTCAGTATACATACTTACAACTGGCATAGATAGGTAGAAGAGGTAAAATGTTTCACCTCAACCATGGCGCTCTTCTGCATAGGTAAGTGCTGTTGAGTTTCTTTGTGATTAGGTGGGTTCTGGCCTATTATCTCCAATACTTTCAATTGCCACTCAGACAACTGAGCTTCCATACAATCATCGCCTCCGGAGCTGCGCAGTGCATCACGTTTTTGCTGAATGAAACAGTGCAACTCGATTATGACCAAAACTTGTGCTTTAAGCAAGCTACAGTATGTCATCTACGTACATTGAAAATTAGTTTTGCTTAAACAGGAAGTGCGGCTAAACAGTGGGTGCTTGGTGCTTAACTTATCGGCATGGATGGAAAGGACCGCTATCAACAGAGTAAGGTACAGATACTTAACAAGTGAAACTACAGTGCTAACTGGCATACATGTAACAGGGGTCTGAGGTCTGCCCCCCCCCACCAACTAAGGCATACATGTAACAGGTCATCCGCCGATCGGGGGAGGGGGGGTTGGGGGGTCTGGCGCCGGCCGGGGGGGGGGGGGTCTGAGCCAAAATTTTGGGGGAGGGGGTGGGCACTAAAAACGCTCAAAAATCGAAAAAAATCGCAATTTTTTGGCTAAAAATTGCCAAAAATCGCTAATTTGGACTGAAATACAGCTAAAAAGTGCTGTTTTGCAGGCGATTTTGGCAATTTTTGTGTGTAAAATTGTAAAAAATTGCAAAAATTTGCTCGAAAATTTACTTGCCAGAAAAATCGGAGGGGGGGGGGTCGGTGAAATCGTCTCGGGGGGGGGTCCCATCCGGGGGGGTCTGGCCTAAGTCGGGTGGGGGCAGACCCCCCTGTTACATGTATGAACTAAGGCCAGACCCCCCGGATGGGGACCCCCACCGAGATTTTTCTGGTAAGTAAATTTTTGAGCAATTTTTTTCGATTTTTTTGCAATTTCAGACACAAAAATTGCCAAAATCACTTGTAAAAAGAGCACTTTTAGCTGTATTTCAGCCCAAATTAGCAATTATTGACTATTTTTAGCCAAAAAATTGCGATTTTTTAGTGCCCAACCCCCGCAAGTCATTGGGTATTGGGTTTTCAGGTATTGTTTGCACTCTTAAGTGAAACCATTACCCATCCCATACACTACCTAAAAGCCTGAGCTCAATGATACTTACCATTGTTTTGCCTCGCAAATTGCTTCCCCAAACAGTGTTGCGAAGATAAACGAAATCTCGGCTTTCATTAACGAAGGGGTACTGCTGCTCTGAGCACCAAGCATAGATTTCTGTCCAAACACGATCCTTTTCTTGTCTTGTCACTTACTGCCCTTTCCGAACAATATTTCTTTGTACTCTTCTATTTTGAACAGGAGGGCTAATTTTTGGTGTCTGCTCATCCACGGTCCAAACACTCTGATGCCATCAGATTTTCGCTTGCCGCCAACTTTGGAAGAACCGATTTTGTAGCAACCGGACGGCGGCTGACAAATTTATAATACGTAAAAGTGGCCGACAATTACAAACTTTAGCATGACAAATATTTTTAGGGTAAGAGAGTGCCGCTCGCGCAGTTTGTAAAATTTTCAAGAGCACTCTGTAAGATCCTACAAATCTTAAGAAAGTAACAAATATATTGTTGTATCACCTGTTTGTCAGAAATTTTGTAAGAGAAAGTGAAATTTGCTAAATTTTTACAAATCCGTTGCATTTTGTTTGTGAAGCGACTTGTAAGGTGAGAGATTGGTCCTTAGAAACACTGCACAGACTATACTTGCGCATCAGTAACAACAAACAACGCATCTGGCATCAGAGTTACCAGGTTTTTCAGATCAAATCCCCCTACCATTTTCGAATTACCACTCATTTTTTTATATTTATAGTGCACTGACATGGCATGGTACAAAAAACTAAACCGCTATCTAGAGTGTACAAACCCTACCAAAATGTCAAAAAACTCCCTGCCCTTGGCAAACTTGTCTGGTGGTATAAACCGATAAAAACAAACCTTGACTGTGAAACAGCTATCAGACGGGTTTATGTGGATGTTGCACTTGTCTTCATTTGCACTGTCAGCCTCAGCTTCAAACTCCAGTTTCGGACCACTGATGTTGATATTCAGATCATCGTCTTCTCCAAATATCTGAGATTTGGCAACGTAGATTAACCACCTCTTCGTAAAATCCATAACAGCAGCTCTGGTTGGGTAACCACTCCTTTTGCCTAAGAAATCTATGGACCCTCCTTTCCTTCACAGTTGTTAGGGCCAAAAATTAAAAAAAGACTTTTTTAAACAAAAGCTTTCTGAAGGCTCAAAAAATTTTATTTTGAAAAATCAATAGCAAATTAAGGGAAAAGTGGGAAAATTCACGTGCATACATGCAATTTTTTGTAAATTCTTCTGAAGCAGCCAACATTTTATCCAGCAACCTGCATAATACTTCTTTTACATTGAGCCTAACAGCGACTGCTTTAGAAATCCTTCCTTAGGATTCACCTAGTGCCTCTAAAGACAATTTTCGGTGAAATTATACAGTTATGGGCAGTGTTTACACCTGTATTGGCGTTTTCGAACAGGTTTCTTAACTGACTTCAGATGCAAAAGTGGAAAATTTGTTGCAAGCACGCTGGACCCATTTGAAACGATTTAAATTTTTTTTTAAATTAAAAAAACAAAAATTTTTGGCCTACAAAAAATTTGTTAACAACTGTGCCCTCCTTTACATACATGTACTGGGGTTTGGAGTACCCCATCACAGAGAAAGTTGAGGGACTCCAACCCAAAAATACAAGTACTAGTAGCAGCTCCAGTACTAACAAACTGGCTCAGAAATCACTAATTTTTAGCTTAAAATACACATAAAACAGTCGCGCACATCACGCCGTTTACGGTACTGGCACCATATATGGTACCCTCACGTTCGCTGACTGTGGTGGGTTGCACCATATATGGAACCGGCATCCAGCATATAATAGCGACTATCAGCCTCCTTACTGAGAAACCGAACTAAAAACCCATTTCCAGGCGTTTTGGAGCTTTTTGAAAATTTGCACCCCACCCCTTCTGGACGAAACCCCCACCTGACGGAAAACGCCCCTTTCCACAAGACCGGCCCAGACCTGTGACATGTATGGGCCTTTAAAAGTTAAGAAAAAATACACCTCTTTTTTTACCGCCCTGGGACCCACGTGCTTGGTAGCCAAAACAAGGTAGTAATAGCTTGTTATAGGTAGTTGGACAAAGCAAATTCTATGCAAGAGAAGCATACTTCGGTCTTGGTATAGGAGGACGAAACAGTTGTGTCACCAGTAAGCACTCTTTCCTGAGACAACGCACGAGGAGCATCACCATTTTCATTAGAGTTTCTTTGCTCCACAACTACCTAGAAAACTACCCATTGTGTAACTAACTGTATTGATGATCGGTTGGAAATTAGAGATATCTCTTACTTGCACACGAACAGGCGAGGTATCTCCGTAACCATAACTATTAGTTGTGGAAGACACCAACGACTCATCTTTTGCCGATTGCCACATAACACAACGGTATGCGTGCAAATGAGAAGGCACAATGGTAGAAGCAAGAATATATAATACCAAGAACGTTCCACTCGGCGGCTCGGCCGTAGTCAGCTGAGCGACCATGCGCTGCAACGTAATCGCGCCTACAGTACGTAACGCGATCGCGCCCACGTAGGCGCGAAATCTATGCTGCTTACCCCTGCAGAAAATGATTTCAGGTGTAGGGCCAAACTCGTCTCGTCTAGGGATGCAAATGGTATAAAAAAATACCAAATAGGAAAGCAGTTGGCTACTTCTACTCCGAAAGGACAAAAAGTTACAACAACAACAAATACCAAATACCAGATGTTATTTTTTTCAGCAAAAATATATAAGTTTTGCCTCAGTGGAAGAGTTTTTGTTGCATCTAAAAGAAATCTAGTCATGCCGAGAAAGAAAACGAGCAGAATTTGGTGGCTTTTCACTGACTCGGGAAATGGGCAAGCACGTTGTGACGTTTGCGGTCTAGGCTCAGTCTCGATAAAGGGACATAAACGTCCATAAACGACGTCGTTCCAAAATCCCGATTTTTTCGGACCCCCCTTCCCCCAAACCCCAAAAATCGCCTTGCGTCATTTCATGGGGCCCCCATACATGGGCCGGGGTTAAGGGGGGTTTACCCTGTCGGCGGCCCATACCCCCTCCCCCACCCCACCTCCCGGAAGGAGAAAATTTTCGCTTTTAAGGCAAAATAGGCGGTTTTTGCTTTTTTCGCCCCCCCCCCCCGACGTCTCCAGATCCCCCTGGATTTTTCCGGCTCATGTATGGGGGCCCCCTCCCACTTTTTGAGAATTTTCCATGAATGGTTGTTATAAGCTAAACTGGTCAGAATTCTTTGTTCTTTTGTTGCTCAGAAACGGTAAAGAGACGTCTTGTTCTGCGTATCTATCTGCATTGTTAAACTTTTAGTAAATTAGAAATAACGAGAAAACTCTTAACAGAAGAGCTCTGACACGGTATACAGTTGCAAAATATGCAGAATTTATCGCTTAAAAGCTAATTGTTTAGTTATTTAAACTATTTGGTATAAAAGATACCAAATAATACCAAATACGTACATAGAAAATACCAAATATTACCGGATACCATTTGCATCCCTATCCGTCTCCGAGTCCGAATGCCTGAAATCATTTTCTGCAGGAGTAAGCAGCATAGATTTCGCGCCTACGCGGTCGCATCGTGCCTACGTGGACGCGATCGCGCCTACGTAGGCGCGATTATGTTGCAGCGCATGGTCGCTCAGCTGACTACGGCCGAACCGCCGAGTGGAACATTCTTAGTGTTATATATTCTTGGTAGAAGTACTAGTATAAACCAGCTACGAATAGGTAGGCTGGTTGAAACATCTTTCGTTATGCATAAAATAATAAAAAAAGGGATTCACACACCCATTGCAGATTGACTGACCGAACACAAAATATTTATTATTCAATCAGAATCTGAGTCATGCACGTGAGTTATAGACTGATCAGCTCTCCTCTTTCTACGCTTCCCCGGCGACTTACTCCTTCCAGCCAGATCATATCTTTCTCTCAAATCATCAGCCTTTATATTTTGTTCACTTTTGCGAGCCAGTTCAGAACTGCCGGGCCAGGAAGACAGATAGGGCCAAAGCAAAGCCGAAACCACCGGCGCCTCAGATTTTCTGTCGAACGCTTGCCGACTGGCCACAAAAGGGAAGCACTGAGACTTGATCCGCTCGAATTTCGGCTTCAGTTGGTTGAGCCGACTAACTATCTGAGCACCCGGCAGACACGTCCGCAGATGGCTGACCGCTACCTTGCGCCCTCTATCGTAACTACCAGTGAAGCTACAGTGCGAACAACTGAACGGCTGCTCATTCATATGCCAGGCCCAGATATGAGCAGAGACACAAGACACTTTCTGTTCGCACAGTTGACAGATGTACTTCCGGTCGGGTTCGAACACCTTCGACGGAAAACACTGCATGTACTGCTGGTCGTACTCGGCACGCAATTGCTCTTCCACAGTTCGGTCGATTATCTTGGCACCGACAGGTCTTGGTCTTGGTCGCTGATGTGCCGCCGCATTATGCACTTGACGCCGTATTTTACTTGGTAGTCGCACTGGGAACACTTGACGGGAGTGCGGTCGCTAACGTGCGTGCGCCAGACGTGGGTGGTCCACTGGTTGCTGCGCACAGACACGCCGCACCGGTGACAGTTGCGCAAGAAGTCGTTGCGATGAGGCAGATTGCTCTGGCTGACTGGGTGTGTCGGTGCGCTCAGACTGGCTAGTCTTTCCTCCAATTTCTGACTGCTACAACTGCTCTCTACGTTGACTGGCAGCGAGAGACTCTGAAAGGTGAGGTCGATGTTAAAGAAGAGACATGGTAGGTAGCACCTTCTCAGGCCGTCGCTAGCCTGCTCAGGAAGCTTTTGGAAGAAATTTGTTTAGAAAATTATGATGAAAGTATGTTGGTGTTGTTGTAACGTTTTGTCGCTTCGGGCTAGGAGTAGCCAACTGCTATAGAGCAGAAGAGACACAAGGTCGGGCAGTCTCCTTTAACAACAGTCCTCCCTTTATGCTGTCGGTGTGCCAAGACAGCGCCCGTTTGGTCCCCGTTCATCTGCTTGCTATTTTTCACTTTCGACGACCTGGGAGGTTGGGCTTTCTGTCGCAACGCCTCGACCGCTTTCGAACCCACAAGCACGCCGCTTCCAAGGGTGCCGGGGTCGCCAGATCAGACCATTTTATGTAAATAACGCCTGGCGCTTAGATTATGTGTAAATGAGCTCAAAATACATAGCCTATTTTAATGAAAAATAAGCCAAAACCTTGATTTCACTCAAAAATGGGACTTTATGGTTAGCTACCTCTGAGCCGAAATGCGAGCAGCCCATTTCTGGAAGGGAACGACCGGAATTAGATTTTCAGTGCCAACCGGATTCGAAATTTTTCTAAAATCAGCTATAAAATTGGGGTCCATTCATTAATTATAGAAGAAAACAAAAACAAAAAATGTACAGAATTTAACACTTCCTTCCACGGCCAACTTGTTTCACTACCCTTGCAGCATTTTGGGTGTAAATCGTATATTGGCCATAAGAACTGGCTAACTAATAGGTAATGAGCACAATTAGGTAAACGTAAAAATATGGAAACTGGTTGGGCTGATTAAAACACCGAAATTTGGAGGTGGGTCTACAGATTTAAAGGTTGCCCCAAGTCGAGTATGGGCAAGTCTCTAGGCAAATAGCATTAGTGTACGGTATAGCAGACATGGGCTAGCATTTCGGCTGAGGGGGGTTGAATTTTCAATTCCTGAGGGGGCTGAGGTGGGCATACATAGGCCGGAAAAATCCGGAGGGGGGTAGGGGGTTGGAGACCTCAGGGGGGGGGTTCCCCCGAAACAGGCAAAAAAACGCCTATTTTGCCTTAAATAAGCGAAAATTTCCTCCCTCCGGGAGGGTGGTGGGTGGGGAGGGAGGGGTATGGCCGGCCGAGCGGGGGTATGGCCGGCCGAGGGGGAGGGGTATACCCCCTACCCCCCGGTCCATGTATGGGGGGAAGCAGCGCCTGAGGGGGGCTGAGGGGGTGGTAAGTCGAAAAGTCCGATTTTTGGCTAAAATCAAGGTTTTTCGGCTTATTTTTCATTAAAATAAGCTATTCTGAGCTCATTTACACCTAATCCAGGCATATTTTTATCATAATTTTCTATACAAAATTGTTCCAAAAAAATTCCTGAGGGGTAGCGGCCGGCTGAGGGGGGTAGGTCAGAAGCTGAGGGGGCCAACCCGCCCAAGCCCCCCTTGCCCATGTCTGTGGTATAGGCGTACATTGAAAGTGGCCAATGTAAGTGTTTCAGGACAGCACAGTCAGGGAACTATAGCCAAGTATAACTAGAAGCCCGATTGGATTATTTTGCCTATTCAGCTATATAAATGGCTTGTGTAAGTGCAACTGTTGGCTAAAGCAGCCATCTACGGCTATAATTACAGAACTGTTTTTGTTTTTGTCAACCATCAGCTGCAAGCTATAGATTAGCCAACAGTGGCACTAAGCCACACATAGCTACAAAATAGCCCAATCGGGCTTCTAGTTATACATGGCTGTTCCACTCACTAAGGGAAAAAGTCCTGAATATCAGCGAAAATCACAAGTGGCGCAAGTATACCTTGGCAGTGAAACAGCTTTCTTCCTGCATCGACTGCAGTTGTTCTTGCTTGCAATCGGCCAGAGCGGATTCATCAAGCAACGCTGTATACTCAGCTCCCACTTTAGGTTCGGTCTCAACTTGGTGGTACAATTCTTCTCCATTCCTCGCTCTATCACACGGTTCCTTTACACCAACCTCATCATCGTTCTACAATTACAGCTCAGCTGGCTTTTTTCTTATCTTTACATTTAATTCAAATCATTATTCCCGTATTCACTCGAATTTATCGTTCTAAGCTTTTTCCGGTCTAAATTCAAGCAAGGTTTGCTTTGGTAATATTCGCTGGTAGATCGGCGGCCATTTCGGGTGAAAACAGCATAATCAGGTTCTGCATTTGGTACAAAAATTGGGTTTTGCTTTCACTATCTTTCAGCTAACAAATGCATAAAGGGCTACATTTTTCGGCTCATACAGTCAGGCACTTAACGCCGTTTATGATACCGGCACCATATATGGTACCCCCACCTTCGCGTCGTTACCGGTACCGGCACCATATACGGTACCACTCTGTTCAGATTTCGTACCATATAATATGGTAGTGGTACCATATATGGTACCGGCACGCATGGCCATGGGTAGGTAGGGGTACCATAAATGGTACCACCAAAGTCGCCGAACGTGGGGGCACCATATATGGTACCGGCACCTTTTATATGGTGTCGGTACCATAAACGGCGTTAAGTGCCTGACTGTATTATTGCACAAAAATTGAAGCATAGTGGCTAAAGAATAGCTAACTAATACAGTAACTGCAACTAAGCAAGAAATATTAAGGGACTGAGTGCATAAAATTCATTCAAAAGAAACTGCTAAACCCTGAAGAAAGCAGAAAATCGAGGTATCTGGAACTTTCAACATTTTACATTTCTGAAATCGACTCGGAATCCTTTTACGATTTGAAAACCGATAATTGTGTGCATACATGTAACAGGTCATCCGCCGATGGGGGGAGGGGGGGTTGGGGGGGTCTGGCGCCGGCCGGGGGGGTCTGAGCCAAAATTTTGGGGGACGGGGTGGGTACTAAAAAACGCTCAAAAATCGAAAAAAACCCCATTTTTTGGCTAAAAATTGCCAAAAATCGCTAATTTGGGCTGAAATACAGCTAAAAAGTGCTGTTTTGCAGGCGATTTTGGCAATTTTTGTGTGTGAAATTGTAAATAATTGCAAAAATTTGCTCGAAAATTTACTTGCCAGAAAAATCGGAGGGGGGGGGGGGTCGGTGAAATCGTCTCGGGGGGGGGGGGTCCCCATCCGGGGGGGGGGGTCTGGCCTATTTCGGGTAGGGGGCAGACCCCCCCTGTTACATGTATGATTGTGTGTTCGAAAATCTGAGTAGAGAATAACTGTGCGTGGTGATTCTTAAAATTGTACCCTAGCTACATGTATTTTCACCAAAAGACGGACACACGTTTTTCAAGCAAAAAATCTTTAACTAATAGAATGCTATGCAGTAAACACCAACACCAAGAGCCAGACATGGGCTAGCATTTCGGCTGAGGGGGGTAGAATTTTCAATTACTGAGGGGGGCGGAGGGGGGTAGGAGCGGGGGCGGGGGGGGGCTGAGGGGGTGGTAAGCCAAAAAGTCCGATTTTTGACTAAAATCAAGGTGTTTTGGCTTATTTTTGGTTAAAATAAGCTAAAATAAGCTATTCTGAGCTCATTTACACCTAATCCAGGCATATTTTTATCATAATTTTCTATACAAAATTCTTCCAAAAAATTCCTGAGAGGGGGTAGCGGCCGGCTGAGGGGGGGGGGGGGGTAGGTCAGAGCCTGAGGGGGGGGGCAACCCCCCACAGCCCCCCCCGTTGCCCATGTCAAAGGGCAGTCAAAGTTATTCGAAGTTTCAGAGTTTCTGATTATCGGTAATGACATTATCTGACTAAATAAATGACAATCTGACCATCCGCCCAATACTACTGTAGATAAACCTTGTGGGCTCTGTTCAACAAAGTTGAACTATTAACTCTGCTACTGCAACTAAATGAAATTTGAACAACAAGTAGAACGGGTCAAGGACTCTCTAAAAATTAACAAACAGGAATTATTAGAACTCAATCCCATATCACATTATTATTGATGACCTGAAAAGAATTACCACTCATTTTTTTACATTTACGGTGCCCTCCTGACATGGTAAAAAGAACTAAAACGCTATTTAGAGTGTAAAAACCTCTTACTTCACCCTACCAAAATGTCAAAAATCTCTCTGGCCCTGGCAAACTGGTCTGGTGGTATAAACCGATAAAAACAAACCTTGACTGTGAAACAGCTATCAGACGGGTTTATGTGGATGTTGCACTTGTCTTCGCTTGCACTGTCAGCCTTAGCTTCAAACTCCAGTTTCGGACCACTGATGTTGATATTCAGGTCATCGTTTTCTCCAAATATCTGAGATTTGGCAACGTAAATTAAACACCTCTTCGTAAAATCCATAACAGCAGCTCTGGTTGGGTAACCACTCCTTTTGCCTAAGAAATCTATGGATGGACCCTCCTTTACATACATGTACTGGGGGCTTGAGGGTACCCCTCACAGAGAAAGTTTAGGGACTCCAACCCAAAAATACAAGTACTAGTAGCAGTTCCAGTCATACATGGGCCGGAAAAATCCGGAGGGGGGTAGGAGGGGGGAGAAGACCTCGGGGGGGGGGGGGGGTCCCCCGAAAAAAGGCCAAAAAACGCCTATTTTGCCTTAAATAAGCGAAAATTTCTCCCGCCGGGAGGGGGGGGGTGGGGGGTTAGCCGGCGAGGGGGGTATGGCCGGCCGCGGGGGGTATACCCCCCTTACCCCCCCGGCCCATGTATGGTTCCAGTACTAACAAACTGGCTCATAAATTACTAATTTTTGGCTTAAAATCCGCTTAAAATAGTAGGCCACTTAACGCCGTTTACGGCACTGGCACCATATAATATGGTACCCTCACCGGCACCCAGCACAAAATAGCGATTTTCACTCCTTACTGGAAAAACGAGCTAAAAACCCATTTCCAGGCGTTTTTGAGCTTTTTGAAATTTTACACCGCACCCCTCGATCCCCACCTGACGGAAAACGCCCGTTCCCCCAGGCCGGCCCGACCTTACATGTATGCGCCTCTAAAATTTATGAAGAAATACACTTCTTTTTTACCCCCTGGGACGTGCTCGGTAGCCAAAACAAGGTAGTAATAGTTTGTTATAGGTAGTTGAACAAAGCAAATTTTATGCAAGAGAAGCATACTTCGGTCTTGGTATAGGAGGACGAAACAGTTGTGTCACCCGTAAGCACTTTTTCCGGAGACAACGCATGACAAGCCTCACGATTTTCATCCGAGCTTCTTTGCTCCACAACTATCTAGAAAACTACTGATATGTAACTAACTGTACTGAACAGTTGGAAATTAGAGATATCTCTTACTTGCACACGAACAGGGGAGGTATCTCCGTAACCGTAACTACTAGTTGTGGAAGAAGACACCAACGACTCATCTTTAGCTGACTGCCACATATCGCATCGGTATGAGCACGCTAGTAAAAAGAACAAAAGAAGTAAATAACCCAAACCAGCTACGAATAGGTAGACTGGTTGAAACATCGTTGGTTGTGCATAAAATAATAAACAAAGGGATTTACACACCCATTGCAGATTGACTGACCGAACACAAAATATTTATTATTCAATCAGAATTTGAATCAAGCACGTAAGTTATAGACTGATCAGCTCTCCTTTTTCTACGCTTCCCGGGAGACTCATTCCTTCCAGCCAGATCATATCTTTCTCTCAAATCATCAGACTTTATATTTTGTTCACTTTTCCGAGCCGGTTCAGAACTGCCTGGCCAGGAAGACAGATAGGGCCAAAGCGGAGCCGAAACCACCGGCGCCTCAGATTTTCTGTCGAACGCTTGCCGACTGGCCACAAAAGGGAAGCACTGAGACTTGATCCACTCGAATTTCGGCTTCAGTTGGTTGAGCCGACTAACTATCTGAGCACCCGGCAGACACGTCCGCAGATGGCTGACCGCTATCTTGCGCCCTCTATCGTAACTACCAGTGAAGCTACAGTGCGAACAACTGAACGCCTGCTCATTCATATGCCAGGCCCAGATATGAGCAGAGACACGAGACACTCTCTGTTCGCACAGTTGACAGAGGTATTTCTGGTCCGGCTCAACCACCTTCGACGGAAAACACTGCATGTACTGCTGATCGTACTCGGCGCGCAATTTCTCTTCCACAGTTCGGTCGATTATCTTGGCACCGACACACCTGTCGCTGATATGACGCCGCATTTTGTACTTGACGCCGTATTTTACTTGGTAGTCGCACTGTGAACACTTGACGGGAGTGCGGTCGCTAACGTGCGTGCGCCAGACGTGGGTGGTCCACTGGTTGCTGCGCACAGACACGCCGCACTGGTGACAGTTGCGTAAGGAGTCGTTGCGATGACGCAGATTGCTCTGGCTGACTGAGTCGGTCGGGGCGCTCAGACTGGCTAGTCTTTCCTCCAATTTCTGACTGCTAAAACTGCTCTCTAGGTTGACTGGCAGCGAGAGACTCTGAAAGGTCAGGTCGATGTTAAAGTACTAGTAGTATGGTAGGTAGTAGGGAAAGGAAATGAGGGCTCCGACTACTCCCTCCTCAGGCCGTCGCTAGCCTGCTCAGGAATCTTTTGGAAAAAATTTGTTTAGAAAATTATGATGATAAAAGTATTTTGTTGTTGTTGTTGTAACGTTAACGTTTTGTCGTTTCGGACTAGGAGTAGCCAACTGCTATAGAGGAGAAGAGACACAAGGTCGGGCAGCCTCATTTAACAGCCCCACTTTATGCTGTCGGTGTGTCAAGACAGCTCCCGTTTGGACCCCATTTATCTGCTTGCTATTGTTGACTTTCGACGACCTAGATTGGGCTTTGTGTCGATCGCCTCGACCGGTTTCAAACCCACAAACACGCCGCCTCTTTCCTATCGGATTCGGAATTTTTCTAAAATCAACTATAAAACTTTGAAGTAGTCGGTTGTGCGCAATTTTTATAGGATCTAAGCTACATTTACGCATCAACCGAAAAGGGCGCATTCATTAATATAGAACAAAAACAAAAAATATGTAAAAAATTTAACACTTCCTTTCACGGCAAACTTGTTTCACTACTCTTGCAGCATTTTGTGTAAATCGTATATTGGCCATAACAATTGGCTAATTTGTTGGTAATGAACACAATTAGGCAAACGGAAAAATATGGAAAAGGGTTGGGCTTGTCAAAATCCCGAAATTTCCAGGTGGGCCTACAGATTTAAAGGTTGACCCGTAGTTAAATAGCATACGTTTACGGTATAGATAAGTAGAGTAGGCGTACATTGCAAGTGGCAAAAGTAAGTGTTTCAGGACAGCACAGTCAAAGGACTATAGCCAACTATAACTAGAAACCTGATTGGATTATTTTGGCTATCTAGCTATACATGGCTTGTGTAAGTGCAACTGTTGGCTAAAGCAGCCATCTATAGCTATACCTACAGAACTGTTTTCGTTTTTTTCAACCATCAGCTGCAAGCTATAGATTAGCCAACAGTGGCACTTGGCCCAATCGGGCTTCTAGTTATACATGGCTGTTACCCTGACTATCGGAACAGTCAACAATAGCAGCAAACACCACAAGTGGTGCTCTTACAAAAAGTATACCTTGGCAGTGAAACAGCTTTCTTCCTGCATCGACTGCAGTTGTTCTTGTTTGCAATCGGCCAGAGCCGATTCATCAAGCAACGCTGCATACTCAGCTCCCACTTTAGGTTCGGTCTCAACTTGGTGGTACAATTCTTCTCCATTCCTCGGTCTATCGCACGGTTCGTTTACACCAACCTCATCATCGTTCTACAATTACAGCCCAGCTGGCTTTTTTCTTATCTTTACATTTAATTCAAATCATTATTCCCGTATTCACTCGAATTTATCGTTGTAAGCTTTTTCCGGTCTAAATGCAAGCAAGGTTTGCTTTGGTAATATTCGCTGGTAGATCGGCGACCATTTCGCGTAAAAACAGTAAAATCAGGTTATGCATTTGGTCCAAAAATTGGGTTTTGCTTTCACTATCTTTCAGCTTACAAATGCATAAAGGGCTATATTTTTCGGCTCATACATGTAACAGGGGGTCTGGCGGTCTGCCCCCACCCGACTTAGACAGACAAAGAACATACTTCGGTCTTTAGGATTCCGGAACAAAGTGCAGAACAAGAAGCAGAGGTTCCATTTGAGGTCACACCTTGCGAGCTAACACAGGGGGACAAAGATTGAGCAGGTGAACTCAGCTTGCTGTCCTTTTCTGGCTGCACAACAATAATCTAAACAAAAAAAGCAACTCAGGTATTGGCTTAGCTAACGCAGAAGTCATGATTAAGGATGCAACCGAATACCGAAGACATGTTGGGAACCGAATAAAACCGGTAATGATGCTCAGATTATAGTGCAAAACCTAAGCCTGGTACAGTAATCGAGTAAAAATTTCTTCAAAAAAATATAATTTCTCCGAAATTATTCATAAAAACATACGTAAAAGAGGATTTCGTCGACCTTGTTGGTAATATTTGCATGAATAATATACTTGCAAAAATATGCAACATTTAGAAGTTGACCTAATTCTAACTGATGAAATCTATCAGGTTAGCTCAGATTCTTTAATTTCACCCCTTTTAGTGCTATTCGGATTATTCGATACATAAATACACAGTTCGAATGGTCTCGGGGGACTAGATGGGGAGCGTAAATAATGTCCTGCGCAAGAGCTGCTGATTAGCCGATAAAAATTCAAGTGGGGATCAGACATGCATGTAACAGAGGGGTCTGGGATACTGTGGAATACATATATGTATATGTATATGTAAAAAATACATATTATGTATTATTTTTGGAATACATATAATATATGAAAATATTATGTATATGTATATGTATATGTATTGCTCAGAGAATATGTTTATGTATATGTATTTTGAGGCCACTATGTATTTAAAATACATATTTGAAAATACATATTGATTTTCTGATGAAATGCTGCATTTTGACATCTCAGCCTGCCATCCACAGCAGAAAATTACATTTTCTTCCGGATGCCAGTGTCTAAATTTGTCCCAGTGGTAAAAAACCACAGATTTGGTGTTTAACTGAATAACATCATCACCGTGTAGAGTGGTGCGAGGCGACCAAAAGGAGTTCTAAAGTAGGAACGTTTAGATTTTCAAATTCAATGGATAAATGGCAGGAGAAAATACTCCTTTCTTTTGCTAGTTGACCTAAACGAAACTATCGGGTATTGCGGTTTCAAAAAGTTCATTCATTGCACATGTCTCCCTTACACAAAATGACTGACTGTACATGGGAGATTTTTAACAGAATTTAACTGTGGAAATTATTGCTAATTTGACTGAAATACTGAATCAATTTCATGCCAATCAGGTCCAAACGTAGACCCTTTCTCGTTTCAGTCACAAACAACTGTTTTAGCAGCATTTTTCAACTAATGTATAGTATGTATTTTATGTACATATTTTTTGAAAAAATACATATAGATATTATGTATATGTATTCGACTTCGGAAAACATATACATATATGTATATGTATATGTTATGTATTCCTGAAATTCATTATTTTGCCAACTGTAGTCTGGGAAGGTTCGCCTCCACCCGACTCAGACCAGACACCTCCAGACGATTTTCCCGACCCCTTCCGATTTTTCTGGCAAGTAATTTTTAACAACTTTTTGCGAGTTTTCTAGAATTTTAGACACTAAAATTGTAAAACAGCACTATTTAGCAGTATTTGAGTCCAAATTTGCGATTTTTGAGCGTTTGCAGTGCCTAAACCCGTCTCTAGAACTCGGGGTGGCTCAGACCCCCGGCCGACGCCAGATCCCCCTCCCCTTCGGCGGATGACCTGTTACATGGATGGCGGGGACCCATGCGATGCGATCTGACGGGGGACTACTTTCAGTGGCCTGGGTTGGTTGGACTTTTTAGCCCGACGACCAACTCTTTGCGACAAAAACTTCCCCAGCGACTGGATGAATGTGTGTCGCCTGGAGCCAGCGCCAGCGCACGAGCATAACAGTGGCTCCGCGGCCTAAACCACAACTCCAGCTCAGGAGACCAATTCGCACCGCCCGCCGACTACCAACCTTTTAAGCCTTGGTTTTAACCCTAGGTAGGGTTATAATAATTTTTAAGAAAGAAACATCCGCCACGCGTCGGATCGCATCCAGGATATCCTTCTACCGACGCGCAAATCTCTCCTCATTTATTAACTTTTTTAAAGTACCAAAAATTCTCACCTGAACCGGAACATCAAATGAAGAGCGATGGCATTTTGATTTTGCTGTTCCCCTTTCACAGCTTGATGATGGCTCACATTTTGCAGGCAGGCACGACATACCCAATACAACGATAAAATACAATATAAAAGGCTTTCTGGTTTCCACCAGCAGACCAACTATGAAGGGCAAAACCTAATCTTGACGAGCTATGCGAACAGTGCGAGCGTGCGAGCCGCACCACACCGTAACCAAAGCGGCGCCTCAACGCTCCGGGCGAGCGTCAAATTTAAATCGCTTAAGCACTGGCACCCTGATTCAAGTCCCATTCAGGCCTATATGCCTGCCACTCATTGCCTCCCAGATCGTTCATCACTTTAATCATCCAGCCGCTACTCGCAGTTCGCGCACCACTGATCTTCAGCGAAGGCCTATCTGAAGAATCGGCTGATCAATTAGTTGTGGAAAACAGTGAAAGTGACGATTTTCCTTCACTTTTAAACGATTTCAAATCGTCAAGGTACGATAGTTGTTCAATGTGCTTTTGTACTAACACTCACATCTCGTTTGACAATCTCCCATTCGTAATTACGAAATACTATCCCGAGAATCGGCCGATTTGGTTGCGAAAATCAGTTAACTGACGATTTTCCTACAGTTTGTAACGATTTCAACTCTTGTAGCTGCGGTACTTCTTCGATGCGGTCTGGGCTTTCACTCACACATGTTTTGGCCAACTCCGATTCGCTAAGCCGATGTATCATGCGGCAATCAGTAAAACTGACGACTTTCCTTCATAATGCCCATATGCCTCCGATACAGTTTGCTCTGTATTTTTCGGGTCGCTTAAACTGCCACTATAGCAGCTATATCCCCAGGAAAGCGGCAGAGGCGATTGAGTCGGTCCATAGGTCCTGTACCGTCAGAATTGTGGGTCTGGGTGCACAGTCAACTAGATGGCTGGTAGAGTGCCGCTCAAGGTTGCAGTCAGGACACAGCTCCGAAATAGGGTGTAGGCGGTGCTGATAAGAGCGTAGAAAACCGCTGTATCCCGCCCGAGCGTAGCTGGCCCAGAGTAGTGCGCACCTTTCTTGACAAAGTGACTTCAGATGTGTTAATTTGTGGGGGCTCAGTCAGCAGAACCGAATTCGAAGTTAAGAATTAGGGGTCGGGCACTAGCCGGTCGAACGGCCCAGCCGTCCCCTTGATCTGCCGCTTATTGTTATGTCCGGACTTATTGAGTAAACTAAACTAAACTAATTAATTTAAGAGTCAGTCTCTGGGCCAATCGAGTTTCAGTATTCAGACCCAAAAATGAAACTTTGCCGTGGAGGGCTCAAAGTTGGAGGACTAATACGTATGGATAGGTTATATAACCACCGCAAAGGATATCCCGATTCGACGCTCCACGCTCGAGATACGGCCTTCTGAAAATCGGTCCGCTTAACTATGGGACCAAAATTTCAAAATCGAATTTCTAGCGCACTAATCAGTGTTGGGACTTAAAAATTGGGGGTTTAGGGTAACTTTTAGAGTACTTTCAGAATCAACGGTCGAATTCCGTTTTCAATGAAAAAAAATTTTTTTCGACCCCTTTGGAGCCCCCCTAGCTCGTCTGGAACCCCCCTAAAACGTTTTTTTTTATTTCAGAATATTGTAGCGCTATCAATTCCCTACAGTTTGGTATAAGCCACATTTTCTGACCCGTGGAAGAAAGTGGTGAAATATGGCTTCAAATTTGAAAAATCCTCAAATTTTTAGTTTTGGTTTTGGTTTTAGTAACTAAAAATTTGAGGATTTTTCAAATTTGAAGCCATATTTCACCACTTTCTTCCACGGGTCAGCCAATGTGGCTTATACCAAGCTGTAGGGAATTGATAGCGCTACAATATTCTGAAATAAAAAAACGGTGTAGGGGGGTTCCAGACGAGTTAGGGGGCTCCAAAGGGGGTCGAAAAAATTTTTTTCATTGAAACTCGAATTCGACCGTTGATTCTGAAAGTACTCTAAAAGTTACCCTAAACCCCCAATTTTTAAGTCCCAACACTGATTAGTGCGCTAGAAACTCCAGCAGGAAATTTTGGTGCAGTACCAAAACTAAAAATTTGAGGATTTTTCAAATTTGAAGCCATATTTCACCACTTTCTTCCACGGGTCAGCCAATGTGGCTTATACCAAACTGTAGGGAATTGATAGCGCTACAATATTCTGAAATAAAAAAAAACGGTGTAGGGGGGGTTCCAGACGAGCTAGGGGGCTCCAAAGGGGGTCGAAAAAATTTTTTTCATTGAAAATGGAATTCGACCGTTGATTCTGAAAGTACTCTAAAAGTAACCCTAAAGCCCCAATTTTTAAGTCCCAACACTGATTAGTGCGCTAGAAATTCGATTTTGAAATTTTGGTCCCATAGTTAAGCGGACCGATTTTCAGAAGGCCGTATCTCGAGCGTGGAGCGTCGAATCGGGATATCCTTTGCGGTGGTTATATAACCTATCCATACGTATTAGTCGTCCAACTTTGAGCCCCCCACGCCAAAGTTTCATTTTTGGGGTCTGAATATGGCAAAGGACCAAGACTTGATCGGTTCAGAGACTGACTCTTAAGAATTTAATTTAGTATTTGTGGGGTTTAAGAATTCGAAGTTGAAGTCGTGCATGATCTGAACAAAGTGAATGGTTGGCCTGTAGACTTGAAGCGGTGTGCCAGTAGTGAAGCGGTTTGAATTTTGCGCAAGTTCGTAGCGTTGCGGCGCCGCTTTGGTTACGGTATGGTGCCGCTCGCACGCTCGTACTGCTCGCACCGCTCGTGCAGATTAGGGTTTGCCGCGATGGAGATCCGTCGACAAAAATTTAGGTCCCACCTACCCTAATGACTATCCATATTATAGATGTCGAAACAAAAGCGCAAAAATCGCTCCTCCCAGAAGAAGCCAACGCTGTTGGTGCGTCATCAGCCGGACACAAAATGGTTCGATCACCAGTTAAACGACACCGCGTCGAAAGCTGCCCAATCGACCGAAACGGAACGCTCTTTGGCTCGCCAATTGCTACTGGATGACGTACAACTGTTCGAACAATGTATGTTATGAGAAATTGTGGTTGTTTCTTCAGTTAGTGTTTTACCCTACAGTTCCTGTTCGGTTGTTTGTTTCTGTAGTGTGTTTGTGTTGACTAGTCATAAATTCCCGTTTCATTAGTGCCGAGAAACCAATTTGTCTGAACCTATCTGCTGCTCTCCATCAAGTGTCTCCATTCGGCAGTTCCTGTACGCAAGTCTTGTAACCGTTTCTATCCCTCCAGTGATCATCAGGCCCTGTTTCATGCTCATTTGGATGCCAATTTCCCTATCCCTTGCCGGCATGACCTCTCATGACGCTGTGCTACTCTCTGCCACTACTCTACTGCAACTTTTCATAGACCAACAACGGCAAGATCAAAAGCAATTCCAGTTTTACCAACAAAAGCTAAAAATCACCAAAAATCGCTAATTTGGGCTGAAATACAGCTAAAAAGTGCTGTTTTGCAGGCGATTTTGGCAATTTTTGTGTCTGAAATTGCAAAAATTTGCTCAAAAATTTACTTGCCAGAAAATCGGAGGGGGGGGGTCGGTGAAATCGTCTCGGGGGGGGGGGGGTCCCCATCCGGGGGGGTCTGGCCTAAGTCTGGTGGGGGCAGACCCCCCTGTTACATGTATGATGGTAAGAATGAAGCGACCAAAGCAGTGAAGGATGAGAAGAAGGAGGATGAAGTGAAACATGAGGCAAAAGAGGAAATGAAGGAAGAGAAAAGGGAAGAAGACAACAGATGATGAGGAAAAGAAGGAAGAGCATGATGAGAAGCAAGAGGGTGCAAAGAAGGAGGATGATGAAAAGAAAGAGGACGGTGAGAAGGAAGGCGAAGATGAAGAGAAGTAGGACAATGAGGAAAAAAGACAGAGTTAGTGGAGGATCCGTTTGAGTTTGTTGGAAAAGAGTTGTAAGCGGGTTTCACCGATGACAAGACAAGAGATGAATGCAAAGGCACAGAAAGCAAAGAATGTAGCAGGAAAAGGATTCAGCCAACAAGATGTTAAAGCAGAGCGAATTACCTGAGATGAAGAATCGGAAGAGGCATCTGAAGTCTGCAGTTCTTCACATATGACAAGACACGCAATAGTACGCAAGAAATGGTGTTCGGTTTCCTGAAATTTAACAAAAGTTCCGATAAATTCCGAGACCTCTGACATCGGAATCGGAACTACCAGTTCCGATCAATCGGAATCGGAATTCTGGTCGGACCCTACCTGTGCGGTCATTTGTTTCTGTTGACTAGTCATACATTTCCGTTTCAGTATGTACCTACACCTTACCCACAAAAATGCAATGATCTGCTGAAAACCTGAACGTAATTCAGACCGTCAGAAGACTCGACCTGGCGAAAGTAGCTGGCTACAAACTGCCAGCGTGGGTGGCACTCAAGCTGACCGACTGGCCGCGTTGACCATGCAGATCCAACTGTCTCCTGTCCACTCGCTGACTCATCTGGACACCTTGATCGGTGCCATGAAAAAGAAGGCAAGAAGAGAAGCGTCTCTGGTTATGGGTACGTTTCTCTCTCAAGGCCTGTTCATGCTAGCTCATGTTGAAAAATGTTGAACCAAATCTTGCAGCCTACACATTTTGTAGTATGAAGGAGCTATATTTCAGCAACAGGGTACAACAAATAATTCTTCCTTGGTGCTGGCTGCAACATTTTGTTTAACTACTGACTATTTTATGCAAATGTTTGCAGACACGCTGAGAGACCTGTTTATACAAGATCTGCTACCTCTCGGTCGAAAGTTGCTTCCATTTGAATCGGTATGCTTTTTTAATTTAAGTTCCGAGCCAGATTAGTCGGTTGAGCATTTCAGCGTCCTTTGCCCGAGACGCTGCAGACAGATGAAAGACAGAGAAATATGTGTTTTGTCTTCTGGTACTTCGAAGATCAACTCAAGGTTCGCTACCAGGACTTCGTCACGTCAGTGGAGGTAACTTTTTTGTTTCATACATGTAATTGATGGACCAATGAGATTATTGATGTTGGCCGGTGCCTCTGAGAGGTGGTCAATTTTCAAATCTTGTCGGAGGTTAAGGTGGTAGCGGCGGCTGATGGGGGTTGAGTGGATGTCAAGTAAGAAAGTCCGATTTTTAACTAAAATCAAGGTTTTTATGCTTATTTTTCGCTAAAACAGGTTAAGCTCATTCTGAGCTCATTAGTCGCGTCTTGGCCACGGGTAGTTTAGGCTATCCCGTGTGTCCCGGCGGCCCCAGCATTCGTGAGAGCGGTTGTTTGTGGGTTCGAAACCGGTCGAAGCGACTGGCAGTGGTCGACGTAAAGCCCAACCCAGACCGCCGAAAACCGGTGATGGTCAGTAGGTAAATGGGAACCGAACCCGGCGCTGCCTAAGCACCTATTGGCAGCAAAAGGGGAGGGTTTATTGTAGACAGGGCTACCCCATTGAAGGGCTCTGAAAAGAGCGAGGGGCGTCCTGAGCTGTCCGAAAGGACAGTGGAACTCATTAAACAAACAAACAAACATCGAATCCTTTATCATAATTTTCAATACAAAATTCTTCCTAAAATTACTGAGGGGGAAAAGGTTGCCTGAAAGGTGGTAGGCCAGAGCCGAGGGTCAAAACCCACTCAGCCAAGCCCCCCTTTACCCATGTCTGGTCCGGTGGTTAAATAAAAATTTCAGAGCTTGCGTTCCTTCAAGAACTATCCGAAATAGTTTTCATGCTAGAAATTGCCTATTTACTGACAATTGTTGGAATCTCAGTGCTCTGAAACGGTTACAGTAAAGAAATTTTGTCTTAAATTTTGAAAATCAGGCGGGGGTGATGCGGTTAGGGGCAGTCCTTCTGTTGCATTATCGCATGTATGATTGTATTATGGTGTATGTGAGTGATTGCAGAAGCTGTGTCATGACAATCTAGATGCTACCAGGATTCACGCTATCCGAACCTTGCTCGAGTTATTGTCTGCTCACCCGGAACAAGAACAGGTCAGTAAGCAATCTCATCCATCTTTTGTCCTTTTTATGCACCTGCCTGCTTCCGTATGGACGGAAGGCTTTAGGCTAATGCCAAGATGTGTTCGATCGAACAAGGCAGGAAGGAGAAGGGCTGATGGGCAAAATTCGAAGGTCGAGTACTAAAAATGCTGGAAAATCAGTATTTTGGCCAAAAATTGCGAGAAGAGAATGCCTGTTTGCGCTGAAAAAGTGCTCGTTTACTAAAAATTGTAGGTCTGATATTGCAAAATAGCCCATAATTGTTTGCCACAATCATCTTTGAGGCGTTGAGAAATCGTCTTTCTGGGTAGTCGACCTCATCTGAGGTGGTTGTTGGCTCTAAACAGCGGGAGCCCAACCCGCTGTTACACACATGCCTTTAGTGACAGGGAAAGGTGGAAGTTTTAAATTTCTGGACGTTCTACTTCGCGGACGGCCGGTGATAGTCTGTCATAGATGTGTGTTGTGAGGGATGAATGGTTGCAGTTTCTGCTCACGTCTCTGGTCAACAAGCTGGGGGACAAGAGCTACAAAGTGGCTTCTAAAGTTAGTGATCTGCTGTCGAAACTGGTTCAACAACACCCCAATATGCGCTCTGTGGTAGTGCGTGAAGTGGAACGACTCATATACAGGTACGTATTATCATAAGATCTAACATGCAGTGACGTCATACATCTACTAAGGGGTTCCTCTGTCTCCCCATATCTAGAAAGCGCAACGCTCTCCTCTCCTCATATCCTACCCTTCCCCGAGACCCCTACCCTTACTTTGCCAAATAGCAAAAGATTTTATGGAACAAATTTTTATTCCTGGCAACTGGGCTAGGATAGTTGTTGCACGGAAGTGTTGTGCTGAGCAAATTTCTCAGGCACTACAGATTGGTCCGGTGTTGTGTTCCAGTAAAACGTTCAACCTGGATGACTGGTTTCAGACCGAACGTAAGTGCACGTGCGCAGTTCTACGGGGTCTGTTTTCTGAGCCAGACAGTATTGAGAGCTGGCGAGTCAGACTTAGCAGCTCGTCTGCTCAACATCTACTTCGGTCTGTTCCGAGTGCTGGTGAAGAAGGGAGAAATCGATAATCGCATGCTCACCGTGCTTCTCAGCGGCACTAACAGAGCCTTTCCCTTTGCCAGAGGTGAGAAGTGGCGCTCTTTTGACTGACTGACTGACTGACTGACTGACTGACTGACTGACTGACTGACTGACTGACTGACTGACTGACTGACTTGACTGCCTGCTGCCTGACTGACCGACTGACAGTCACTTTGGGTTTCGGGTTTAGGCATTCAATTGTTTTAGGTCAATCAGACCAATTGACTAAGGAGATAGATACGTTGTACCGAGTGGTGGCAGTAGCTCAATTCGGAACCAGTCTGCAAACGCTTATGCTTCTCTATCAACTGCTCGATTCCAGGTACGCGTTTACATTGGCTCTGATTAAGGCAACGTCTAGAATGGTTGGGTACTTTTAGTCGCATAAGGAGGTTTCCCCTCCCACCGGCTAGGATCGCTGACCTGGGTCCGTTCCCCAGAGAAAAGTTTTCCAAAGACAATTTTCCACAGTTTTTTGCAATTTTGACAATAAAATTAAACTGATTAGTAGCTGTGGTTTAGCTGAGACCAATTTTTAGTATTCGACCGTATCAACTTTAAACCCAAAGTCACTGTCTCTGGCGGGGTGACGGATGTGGCGTAGTGCAGGTAGATAGAAGGTGTGTGTGTTCAGTGCAGGAGTGTCGGACCGCTACTACAGTGCGTTGTACAAGAAGCTTCTGGAGGAGGCAGTGGAGGGGTCGAGTAGACTGTCACTCTTCTTCAATCTCTTGTACAAGACGCTGCGCAGCGACGCAGTGGACAAGCGAGTGAGGGCCTTTCTCAAGCGATTGCTCCAATTGGCCCTCAGTCACAACGCTGCCTTCGCCTGTGCCGTCCTTCTCCTCTCCTCTCAGATACTCTCTCAGCGCCCACAACTACTCTCACTGCACAAACATGCCCAGGTCTGTTTGTTTGTTGGTTTGTTTGTTTGTTTGTTTGTTTGTTTGTTTGTTTGTTTGTTTGTTTGTCTAAGTTTCACTGTCCTTGCGGATAGCTCAGGCCACCCCGCGCTCTAATTAGAGTTTTTCAATTTAGACATAGACATGGGCCAGCATTTCAGCTGAGGGGTGGTGGATTTTCAAATTCTGACGGGGGTGAGGGATGAAAAGAGTACGATTTTTTTACTGGAATCATGGTTTTAGGCTTATTTTTGCTAAAATAGCTTAAAATAAGCTATTCTGAGCTCATTTACACCGAATCTAGGCATAGTTTTGTCATAATTTTCTGTGCAAAATTATTCCTAAAAGGTCCTGTCGGGTAGCGGCGGCCTGAGGGTGTAGATATCAGAGCCTGATGGGAGTCAACCGTCGTCAGCCCCCCTTTACCAACTGGTAATCCATTATAGGTGACTGTTTGTTACCGGTAACACCCTAACCGATCGCTGAACTTGATGCGATCATTGTCAAGTTAGCCGATACATGCCTGAAACTGGTCATTATTGAAAGGATTTTAGAAGCTGCCACTGAGCAACGGCACTTTGGAAGATGAGGATGATGATGAAGAGGAACATTTTCGAGATGTTCCGTCGCCAGATGCAGAACGGCGCGAGCAGACTAACTCCGAAGAAACTAAGAAACCGCAGAATTCGTCCTGGGTGCACAGGAACAATATCGAAGGTTTCTACCTCTTATACACACATATGGGCTTGCATTTTGGCTGAGGGGTGGCAGAATTTTTAAATCTTGGGGATGGCGTTTGGGGCCGGCAAGTCATAAAGTACGATTTTCTACTAAAGTCATGGTTTTTTTTGGCTTTATTTTCGTTAAAATTGGCTATTTTGAGCTCATTTACACCTAAGCTAGGAAGGTTTTTGTCGTAATTTTCTATATAGGCCTGAAGGGGCCCAACCTCCCTTACCATTGCCTGCTTATACACTCAGGAAAATAATGACACGTTGGTACCGTTTGAGCTTCAAATGGTTCCATGTTACCAAGAATTTTTAACGATGCGTAATGGTACATACCTGTACGATTATATTGGTATCACCTGAAGCCTCAAATCGTGTGTTAACTCTAGAGATGAAACAAAAAATTGGGTATTGGGTTTATTGCGGTATTTTCCGGTATTGGGTTTTTCTTCAATTTTAGCGCTTCCGCAAATTCCAGCTTTTTTTCGACTCATTCTGAAAAATGTTGGTTATTGGGGTATTGGGTTTTTCGATTATTGTTTCATCTTTGCTTATCTCTTCCCCTCCTAATTGCGCTGTGAAATAGTGTGCTGATGAGCGTTACTGGTAAAGTTAGAAAAGGAAACCGGTGAAATTACAGGTCACGGCGGCAGTCAGCAGTACGATCCGAACCACCGTAATCCATTGTTTGCCCGCGCCGACACAACACTAGAATACGAGCTGACTCTGCTAAGCCGACACTACCACCCCAGCGTCTCGCTCTTCGCTAGAACACTGCTAGAAGTCAGTCAGTCTTCTAATTTCTCTTCTAGTCGGCTCGTTTTTATAATTTGCATATTTAAATTCAGGGCCGTTCTATCGAATACGACGGCGATCCGCTGCAAGATTTCAGCACGATGCGCTTTCTCGACCGATTTGTCTACAGAAACCCCAAACAGCCCGGCAGCTCGGTGGCTAACAATTCGAAATTTGTGAAAGCACGCAAGAAGTGCTACGACCCCTGGAGTGTCAGACTGTTGCCGGTGACCTCAGAGGAGTACGTGAAAAGAGCAGAGCGCGAAATTCCGCCGGACGAAAAGTTCGTGCATCGGTTTATGAGTCTGAACGGACCGCTGGGCTCTGCGCGGCGGAAGAAGTCGGAGAAGGAAGAGGAAGAGTTGAGTGAGGCTGAGAGTGTGGACAGCGATTTGTTCGAAGAAGTTATGGGTGAGAATTTATTAGTTTACCTTTTTGTGTTCGTCTATGACTCGAACAAATTTCTGTTCTATTTTTCTTCTGAAAGTGTGGCGGAACTGGCTAAAAATGTGAACGATTTTTGTCCTGAAATGTTGTGAAACCACCAATCACCTTAAGCTCGCCTGTACTACAAACAAGTCTATGTTGATTGCTGGTATAACAGTCAGGCACTTAACGCCGTTTATGGTACCGACACCATAATGGTAACCCCACGTTCGGGGCCATTATATGGTACCACAACTGTCGCCGAACGTGGGGGCACCATATGGTGTCGGTACCATATCGTACCACTACCTAAGGTACCGGTACCATATATAATATGTACCATATATGGTACCGGCACGGGCACCTTATATGGTATCGGTACCATAAACGGCGTTAAGTGCCTGATTGTATGAGGATGAATTCAGCTCAACTGTTGCAGAGCGTTTTGAGCCGGGCGGTAAGAATGAAGAATTTGACGTGGATTTCGGGGCCGATCTGCCTTCGGTTCGACCGAGCAAGAAGCGTAGAAAACAGACTGTCGACGATTCGGATTCGTCCTATGGGGACGAGGACGACACTGAGCTGTTAGAGACTGTGGCTTCGAAAAAGAAAAGAGCAAAGCGCTCGTCAGGGAACGATGCTTTTGCCAGTGCCGAACAGGTGCCACAGTTTCTTTTACACAACATCCTGTATCTATACATCTCATTTGGTCGAGGCATTGTACGGAGGGTTTGTCCCCGGACGCGATTTTCTCTCCCATATTGTTTAGGTGAAGATTTTTTACAATTTCAAGCAAAAATAGTTAGAATTGCCTGTAACAGTCAAGCAATTAACGCCGTATAAGGTACCGGTACCATTAAGGTACCAGTGCCTAATGTAGGGGTACCAAATGTACCGGTACCTTATACCCCCACGTTCTGTTTCTGTGGTGGTCCCATGTAATGTAAGGTACCGGTACCATATGGTACCCCTACCCTACGTACCGGTACTTTTTATGGCGTTAAGTTGCTGACTGTGTAAAGCGTCGTCAGTTTTTAGCTGTATCTGAGCCCAAATTAGCGCTTGTGAGCAGATTTTTAGCCCAAAGGTATAGGACGAACCTGGATAACTAACTTGATTGGTGGTTGATTATAGACTGCAGTTCTACTGCAGGTAAAAGCTCTGTAGGTGCAACCACCCTCACTTCTGATACTCTTCGTTTCAGTCTACAACAATTGAGTGAGACTGCCTTTTACAGATAATATTTTCCAAAATAGAACAGCATTAAAGCGTTGTGCCCTATTTCTTTAATATGTTGGCCAGTATATCAAGTATGCTTCAAATATAGTTTATTCAATCAGTGCAAAGTTCAGCAAACAATTGTTGTATTTCCTTTTTGCGGTATGATTGCAATTAGCTTTTAAATTGAGATGTATATAAGTACAAAATAGCTTATTTAAAATTGAAAAATAAGCCAAAAACTTTGGTATTTTCCAAAACCGGACTTTTTTGGGTTACCAGCCCCTCAGGATTTCAAAATTCACTCAGCCGAAATTACCGATACCTGTTGCGTATAGAAAGATAGTTAATTTGCACAATTCACACCTGAGTGTTTGTTATGACATAGTTGATAAAAAATTGGGGCCGAATGTCCCAAAGGTAAATTGTTTCCAAGGCAAATTTAAAAAAGCCATGTTGGCAGTAATTGGTTGTCTTTGGTCAATTAGCATTTTCAGTTCGCCGAACTGATGGAGGACGCAGCTGAGGCGGCCACTGCCAAAGTTAAGGTGAAGCGAAGAACTAAACGTCCCAAGACATACAGAAGAAAGAATTAGCGTTCTACTTTATGAGAGAGACTAAAATGCTGTTGTGATAAAAAGAAGGCTACGTAGTTGGATGGATGGATTGTCCGGGCGGGGCCGTCGTAACCCCTGCGTTAGGCCATACTGCGGGCCCATCACGCACACCCATATCATCCTGCCCTTCCTTCGCTATTAGGCGGCATACATGCCCGGTGTCAGTCTGGTCAGGTTGCAGTGTTAGCTGTCCCCGTTCCATGTCCCAACACGTGTGTGGTTGCTATTGTGCGTTTTTCGGTGCTTAGGCAGCTCCAGTCGGTTCCCATTTACCTACTCGCTGTCACCAGCTTTCGGTGGCCTGGGTTGGGCTTTGTGTCGACGACCAACTCTTTGCCGCAAGAAACGCGAGTGGATGAACGCACGACGTCGCGCACAGTGGCCTTGCGGTCTAAACCACGACACCAACTGTGCCGGCAGGCTACGTAGTTAGTTGTATTGTTCTCGCCATCAGTTCCATACATGTACTAGGGGTTGTGGGACAGTTTAGGAACCCCAGACCCAAAAATACAGGTACTAGTAGTGGAGAGGCTGCAGTACTAACAAACTGACTTAGAAGTCACTAGTTTTTTAGCTTGAAATTTGCTTGAAAAACCTTTGTAAACCGAATTTGGCGTTTCCGCTGCTTATATTTTGGAGGAATCAGTGTTTTTGAACGCCTTTTATATCGTTTTTTGCTTGTTTTTAGCACTAAAACGCTATTTGGCAGCTTAAATAGCGATTTTTAGCCTCCTTACTGAGAATAATGTGCTAACCCCCTTCCCCACGCCTGCCAGGGTCTGTTACATGTATGATCAGTTGACAGGATCTCGCGGGGAGATTTTTCTACACAGTATGAACGCGCTTTAAGGGTTTCGCAGACCAACATTTTGAGTTCTGACTATTTTTGCTCAAGTTCAAGTTTTACTCGCATAAAACACCCACTAGAGGTAAACTTGCAAACTTTTGGTTAAGAAAGGCAGAGGGTGTTTTTCTGCTGTAAACCAGGGAGCAGATTGAGTTGCTCTTCTAGAACGAATTAACGAGGTAACCGGAGCGTGCGGTCAGTGAATCCAGTTTCCAGTGCCAATGGCATAATCGCCGTGGCCGTCGGCTGCAATCGGGGGCATCTTTACAAGAATCGGAGGTGGGACAACTGGAATTGGAAAGAACGAGTTGCTCTGCAACTGGGGCAGCCAGTCACCCAACCACGTAACGACAGGCAGTCGGGTGTAGAAAGTGGAGCGTTGCGTAGTTGTTGTTTCTGTGCGGCCCAGTACCACCCTATTTCTTTCTTTCCCGAATTACGCAAATTGCATAGAAAATGAAAGTAGTAGTGGCGATTTCGGCGTTGGTGCTATTACTGACCGTTGTGGAGTGTTTCGATGACAGTACGTTGTTAAGTTACGGTCCGGCGTACAATGGGTAAGTTGCAGAGTACGATATCCGATTTCTGCCCTACGACCTGCGGCCGGTCAAGAATTTGGTTGGCGTATGGCGCTACTATGGCTATCGCGGCAGTCCGCCCAATATAGTGAAACCGCCGTTTCTGATGGACTTCGGAATCAACCCGATTCCCAAATTCGGTGCCAGAGTGCTGAATCTGACGTAATCGGTTTTAAACGGCCGTTTATGGAACCGGATTAACCAACCGTTTATAGGTCGACCTTTTACGATGACAACCAGAATGTAAACAAGACCGATTTTGCGCTTTTGCCGGTCAAAAATGCCACGCGTAGGGACAGACGGGTACACGCAGCTTTGTTGACCAGTAGCAGTGACGGTAATTAAAGCTTAGTATTCGGTTGATCGATTGATTTAATCGGTTTTTCTAGGCTACACTCTTATGGAACAGGGGTTAGTGACTGGCAGCATGCGAAACACCAGACTTAGACTTCATCTAAAGAAGTTTCTGGCTCGTTCGTTTGGTGTAGGCGGTATCCCGCAAGGAGATCTGACTATCGACGGGGTACGGTACTTGTAGTGCGGTTTGTGATGTATTATGCAAATTTTCTTTCAGCTAGAACGAGAAATTCTAGTGAACGACAAGGGCAGAATGCAGTTTACATTGCAAGCGATTACAAGCGATGGACAAGACGATTACACGGCCACCTATTACCGGATATAGTGCTCACTGTAATTCTACCATCCTTCGTGTTGTCCTAGTCACGTGCCAAATACTGTTTTCGCCATAAAATATCGATTTTGATACGCTGTCATGTCATGTCATCAGTCACTCTGATACAGGATTGTGTACAATTATAGCGGTCCTGTATACGTAGGGATTGAGTGGTTAAGTGTCATGAGCGTGTAGAAAGTACCTTACATTAAGCCAAATTCCAACAACAAAATGATGTTTCTGCGTACAGTAGCTGGTTCCAGAAAAAAATTAGACGATCGCTGCAGTCATTCTACTGTAAATCCTTTTTTTGAAAGAGCGAGTGAACACAAAAAGCTGAGTTTTGTCACTTACCCCTTACGAAATTTGTCACTAGTTTAGGCGAACACTTAACTTATTTTGTTCGCTTACTCTCTCAAGGGCTGTATACAACGCATACTGTACACTTGAAGAACACAAATTCAGAAAGATGCGAACACAGCTAACATAAGAAAGAGGAAGGAAACAGAAGTACGAAATTTGTCACCCCTTTAGGCGAACACTTGACTATTTTGTTCGTCTACTCTCTAAAGAGCTGTATACAACACATACTGTACACTTGAAGAACACAAATTCAGAAAGATGCGAACACAGCTAACATAAGAAAGAGGAAGGAAACAGAATTACGAAATTTGTCACCCCTTTAGGCGAACACTTAACTATTTGTTCGCTTACTCTCTAAGAGCTGTATACAACACATACTGTACATACACTTGATGAAGAACACAAATTCAGAAAGATGCGAACACAGCTAACCTAATAAAGAGGAAGGAAACTGAACTCTTCGTGCTGTTGGTCGATAATCCACTTACAAATGGATAGAAATGGACTCTGGTTATCTCTAAAGGGTTGAGGCTTTCTGTTGCATAAGGCAAACGGTTCGCACAATTTCGGCAATTTTATGCGTCACCAATCATCAAAATGGCTGCCACACGAACAAATACGCACGATTACGAACAGTTTAAAGAAAGCGCTAGATGACAAAAAAGAAGAAACTGGGGAAAACATTGGTACGACCCGAATAGGTGGTTGAATTCAGCGATTAAAACAGGACGGATAGCCTAACTGGTCTGTTACTCTCTAGTCAACCTGGAACACAAGAACAACAAGAAAAGAACACTGCATAAGTTACTGATTAGTCAAACTATACTCGCTCGTCCCAAAATGGCAACCTTTCCGACACAAACAAAACAGGCCAAGATATTTTGGAGAAATTAATCACTGATAAAGAGCATAAACGGTAACAAACAAAACAGGCATCACAGTGAAATCTCTATAAAAGGGCGAGTCAGTCATTCACAGCATCAAACAGAACATGTGACACCTTTTACGGTACTTATAGTCAGGCACTTAACGCCGTTTATGGTACCGACACCATATAAGGTGCCGGTACCATATTATATCGTACCGGTACCTAGGGTAGTGGTACCATGTATGGTACCGGCACCATATATGGTACCCCTACCTTCGCATTGGTGCCGGTACCGGATGGTACCACTCTGTTCAAATTTCGTACCAAATATGGTACCGGCACCATATATACGTAGTACCATATGGTACCGGTGGCACCCATGGCCATGGGTAGGGGTACCATATATACGTAGTACCGGTACCATATGGTACCACTACCCTAGGTACCGGTACCATATATGGTACCGGCACCTTATATGGTGTCGGTACGATAAACGGCGTTAAGTGCCTGACTGACTTACTTCCAAATCAGCGTACATAGCCTAAGCGCAAGTGCAGATAGAGAGAGAGAAGTAAACCGAAAAGCAGAGTCATAATAAACTCAAGTCCTTGGTGAGTGGGTCCAGCTTGTCGGCAGGTCCGAACAAACCCAACACGGTAATGCTACCGGTGGGTATTTGGGTGCGTCCTGCGTCCTGCACTAGATAATTGAGGACTCCGCTGGCACGCGCCAACTCTTGCACTCTCACCAGATGCTCGTCGTTTTCTGCCTTCAGTACGATTTTGGTCTCGCCCAGCGAGTCCCAGGCAGAGAGCGCCGCGGCGCCCTGGTCGCCACGGTCCAACACCCGACGGTACACTCCCAAAGTGGCGTGACCCACTTGCGCCGCCACCTTGCCCAGACCCATCTTCAGCGAGCAATTCACCAGAAACACCATCTTGAAGTGAGACGCTACGTTGGACAACATCTCTGAAACGGTCACACATCTTTTTACTTTTGGTGTGCTGGGTCAACACATGAAATTTCCCGGTTTCTAGAAGATATTCCAGTAAGGCACTTAACGCCGTTTATGGTACTGGCACCATTAAAGTGCCTGTACCATTATGATACCGGTACTTAGGGCAGTAGCACCATATATGGTACTGGTACCCCACGTTTGAAGACTGTGGTGGTAACATAATAATGGTACCGTAACCATATATGACACCGTCACCATGGTACCGGCACCCATGGTCACGGGTAGGGGTACTATGGTACCACCACAGTCCCCGAACGTGGGGGTACCATATATGGTGCCAGTACCATAAACCATACATGTAACAGGTCATCCGCCGATGGGGGGAGGGGGGTTGGGGGGGGGTCTGGCGCCGGCCGGGGGGGTCTGAGCCAAAATTTTGGGAGGGGGTAGGGCACTAAAAAACGCTCAAAAATCGAAAAAATCGCAATTTTTGGGCTAAAAATCGCCAAAAATCGCTAATTTGGGCTAAAATACAGCTAAAAAGTGCTGTTTTGCGGGCGATTTTGGCAGTTTTTTGTGTCTGAAACCGTAAAAAATTGCAAAAATTTGCTCAAACATTTACTTGCCAGAAAAATCGGAGGGGGGGGGGGCGTCAGCGAAATCGTCTCGGGGGGGGGGGCTGGCCTAAGTCGGGTGGGGGGGGGGGCAGACCCCCTGTTACATGTATGCCATAAACGGTGTTAAGTGCCTGCCTGTATTCTGCAAGTTTCCGGTCCTTTGGTAAAGATTTGCGCAGACGGCAGTAAAACGAAATGATTCCATTTTAAACACGGCATCTATAGGTTTTGAATTTATAAAAATTTGACAAACTCTTGTATTTATCATGATTGGGTCGAGCGTGGCGCACCACACTTTAACAGAAAACTGCAAGCATTTTCGCACCTACGTTCCAAATTTCAACTTATTTCTGAGTAGGTTTACGGAAAGGACAGCAAAAAGAAATGTTATTACATCTTTGGGACACCCTCATACATGTCGTTGGGGGGTAAAGGGGGGGCGGCCCCCCAAGCCAGATTTTTCAGCAAAAGTCCCCCCCCCAGCGGATTTTTGGGGGGACCTGAAAACCCACTTTTGGATTCCAAAGCAAAGAAAATTTTAGCCCAGACAATACATTCTGCAGCACAAAATTGGGTTTTCGCCTGCCCTACAACCCAAAACAGGGTTTTGTAAGGCTTAGAAATCCTAAATAGGGTTTTTAGGCTACTTTTAAACCCTGATTAGGGTTTTTAGACTACTTTGAAACCTTAAACAGGGTTTTCAGGTTACTTTTAAACCCAGATTAGGGTTGTTAGGCTACTTTGAAACCCTAAACAGGGTTTTCAGGTTACTTTTAAACCCTGATTAGGGTTTTTAGGCTACTTTTAAACCCTGATTAGGGTTTTAGGTTACTTTCAAACCCTGATTAGGGTTTTTAGGTTACTTTCAAACCCTGATTAGGGTTTTTAGGTTACTTTCAAACCCTGATTAGGGTTTTTAGGTTACTTTGAAACCCTAAACACGGTTTTAGCACTGACTAGAAAGCCTAGAGAGGGATTTTAGGTTGATTAGAAACCCTAAACAGGGTTTAAGAACTGCATTCAAATCACTTTATTAGGGTTTGTTAGTAATCCTGTAAGTCAAAACAGGGTTTTGCGCGTGCCTTAGAATCGAAATTAGGGTTCTCTGAACTATTTTTAGTCAATATAACGCATTTAAATTTGTATTTGATCGCTGAAACTCATATTCAATAGTGTTGTTAACTTTTTTTAAAAAAAAAAAGGTTTTTTTAAAAAAAAGCTTTTTTTTTGAAGGCCCATTTCGAAAATTTTTTATTTTATTCACAGTATGGAAATTTTGGGGGAAAATCGCTGAATTTAGCCTCAGATATACATTAGCAGTGCAGTTCTATCAATTTCTTGCCTATTCTAAGCCTAAAAATAGGTTTTGAAGGGCAGCAGCCAGTCTGTGAGCAATGCTGCAGGTAGAATGTCGACTCTCAGGCTGTAACACTAAGTTTTAACCAAAGTATCAGCTTTTGTATTTAAAGTTGCTTCTGATGCATCCTTGCATCTCCTACAAGCTATATTTCATGCTATGAAAAAATTTTTTTAAAAAAATTTCGAAATGAAAAATTTTCATAAAAACAAGCTTTTTTTGGCTTTCAAAAAAAAATTTTTTTTTACAACTCTAATATTCAATACGTATTTTGAGCGCAAAACAGCTTTGTATTACATTCGTTGCTTCACTATTCGGTTTTTAAGTCATTTTCTTCAACCGGAACAGGGTTTTTAAGGCATTTTAATGCAAAAACAGGGTTTTTAACGCCTTTTTGGGTTCAAAATAGGGTTTTGAAACCATTTTCGCCCCAAAATCTCAAAAAAAGGTCGACAAAACCCACTTTTTTCCTACTACAACAGCATTCTTGAGTTACATTGCCTTGTAAACCAGTATTGTATACAGGAATAAAGTTAGGTTTACCTCTAAACTCAGCCGACTGTTCGATATCGACATCCGATTCCTCTGAACTGCTGAATCCTTCCAGATCGAGCGAGCGCGGGTCATCCACCGCTTCCGGGTGGTCCAGAATCCAGCCGACCGCCTGATCAGCGTTCTGGTTGCCGGTATAGAAGAGAGCTTTCTCAGCCAGCACTTTAGAGTATCCCAGCGCCGTTATCAGTTCAACGAGACCGGGGTCGGCCGTCCACCGCTTTGGGGCGCCGGCAGTAGGCGTCCCTTTGGTTTTGGGGGGCTGCTGAACCGGTTCCTTCGACCCGGCTGTGGCGGCGGCGACGGCTTCCGGGGGAGGCAAGCGGGGGTCGTCCAGTTCGGGCGAGATGGGGGTGGGGGTCTCTTTGGAGTCGGGGTGTTCCTCCATCTACAGCTGCTGGTTCTGTCGGCGACGCTGCTCACGTTCCGCCTTCACTTTGGCCTTGAGAGCCTCAAACTCCGATGAATCCTCGTGCTCGCGCGGACCTCGCACGTTCTCCCAGCTGTCCAGGTCCTTGTCCGCGATCTCCTACAAACAGTAATGTCTTTATCACTGCACTGCATTTTGTTGCTATGCTAGTTTCATGCGTGTAACAACCGGGTCTGCCCTCCTCCCGAGACGATTTTTCAGACCCCACCCCACCCCCGATTTTCCTGACAAGTAATTTTTTCAAAATATTTTTGCTATTTTTCAGAATTTTGAGACACAAATTGCAAAAATCGCGTGTAAAACAGCACTGTTTAACTGTATTTGAGCCCAAAATTGCGATATTTATAGGCTTTAACCCAAATTTGCAATATTTTTCGATTTTTTTGTGATTTTTTAGCGTTTTTTCGGTACCCAACCCCCACAATAAATGTAACCGGTCATCTGCTGAAGGGGAGAGGGGTCTGGCGCCGGCCGGGGGTCTGAATCTGAAATTCTAGGAAGGAGGTTGGTTGGGCACGAAAATCGCAATTTTTCTGCTAAAAATCTTCAAAAATCGCTAATTTGGGATCAAATACAGCTAAAAAGTGCTGTTCCACACGCGATTTTGGCAATTTTTGTGTCTGAAATTGTACAAAATCGCAGAAATTTGCTCAAAAAATACTTGCCAGAAAATTAGAGCGGGTCGGCAAGATCGTCTCGGGGGTCCCATCCAGGGGGTCTGACTGACCTAAGGCGGGTGGGGCAATGTATGCGTCCCACATATTTAATTTAATTACGCGTACTTTTATACTACTTCTCCGTATAAAATTCTTTTAAAATTAAAATTCCTTAGGGGTAGACCGGGTAGATCAGAGCCCGAGGGTGCAAGCTCCATCCATCAACAGACCCCTTTTGACCACACCTGCCGCGTACTAGGGTAAGAAAAAGTAGCATGAAATGAACGCAGAAAGAGTAAGTAAAGAACGTGCTTGGTAATGTTCCTCAAGAGATTTGGGACTTCTGAGGCGAATTCTTTCGTCCTTGATCAGACCTTTTTTCTAAAAGTAGTAGCACTTTAGGCATAGGGAGCGAATATTCTATTGACAGTTACCAATTCTACAAAATCGCGATTGACTTTAGCGTTCTCGTATCGGATAGACTGGAAGTAACTGAGCCCGTAAGAACCGACGATTACTGTGCAAACCAACGGCAATGACTGTTTTATGAACGGATAAAATCGTCGGAAACCTCCGCCTCCTGCTACCATCGAAATAATAAGCAACAGCTCTAACTGAAAAAAGCCAACCGAATGCTAATGTTTCAAAGTTATTTAAAAAGCTAACCGAACCAAAGTTTCCTGCTGCTGGTTAATGTTACTTGTTCGTTCATCAACCCTAGTTTGGGATTCCGATTTACCCCCGTGCAGTCCGGGTGGGAATAGCGAAGTATTTATGGTTTCTAGCCAGCTAGCAGGCTTAACTTTATGCTTAGACTTAGTAATTACGGAGTGTCAAGTGAACAAAGACCAATGAGAAAAGTTCAACGTTTCCCTATGCTTTCATGGTTAGTTTTGCCTTTATTAATCTAACGAGCGCTCTGTGCCCGTCCTAGGCACTAAATGATGTTCTGAGAAGGAAGCTTATGTGTGTTTCAGTTTCCTATTCACTGACCTTTTACTAATTTAAATGCTTTAGTTAGTTCTCTGAATAGGTTTAGGTTTTGGAACCAAAATATTTTCATAAACACATGAAAATCCTAATCTGCGCCAGGACGCCGCTGCTCGCTGCAAGCAAATGGAGTGACTTATTTTGCTGTGGACTAGTCAACAAATTCTATTTTCAGCCCACTCAGGCGGGCGATTTGAGAAAACATTCTTGTAGCGTTTCTGAGTAGCAAATATCATCATTTTACTCTGTCTGTTTATCTTGAGGAAGAGAAAAATATCAATTTGTACTGTAGTGCGTACGTTCATAAGTTAGACTATTTAGATAGGATCACAAAATGCTTGTGCTGTGCTTCTCTAGGAGAAAAGTTTAGAAAATCGACAATAACTTCGTACACATCGAAACTTTGAGCGGTTGGGCTACCCAAGCTTGATTCACGGAGATTTTGAAGAGCGAAAGTTAGTGCAGACCGCAAAAATTCAAAAGTTACAAAGGTTTTGTGCAAATTTCAATATTGTTTAGTTTTCGTGATATAGACCTTCCTCTTTCAGATCTGTAATACCAACCACCAGTCAAAATATCGATTTAAAAAAGCTGTATAAAGAAAAAAATTTTGGATGAGACAAGCATTTAATTGATGAAGTATTGGCTGTTATTCTTATTCTGATCAATTTATTTATTTCATCATAACTTCATATCAGTAACGTCTGGACTGGGACTGTTAGTCCATTCGTCATCGCTGTCATCGCAACAAACCGGTGACCACTGGTCCTCAGGTCCGAAGCAGATCATCAGGGACATAAAGAAGAAGGTGGAGTAGAACCAACTGCAAGCTGTCACCAGCATCATGAAGACCCCGATCTGGTAATAAGCTGACGTAATCGAAGGCATCATCGCCATTCCTGCGCTGAACGTGGTCAGAGCTGACAGGAGCACTGGAATTCCGATGAATTCAAAACCGTAAGCCACTTTTTCTTTTCTACTGCCCTTTGGGGCTAGCTTGTAAGCAACAGCGTAATGGAGTGTGAAGTCGAAGGACAGCCCAACGGTCAGAATGATGATGGTGCTTTCAACGACGTTGATCCTCCAGCCAAGAAGCACGATGCTGGCGATTGTGGTGACGATCACCCCACAAATAGTGATGATCGACATGGCACTGATGACCAACGTCTGTGTTGACATGATCACCACCCACAGTGCCACACCAACTGACACCAAGACAGAGATCGGAGTGCCATGGTACAAACTGGAGAGCAGTTGATGCCACTGAGTGGCTTTGGTGAATGTGCTCACCCACCAGCCCTTTCGCAGTGACTCAACTTGGCTCAATGCCAAAATACCATCGATTTCAGACTCCACAGCAGAGAGACGTCTGTCCAGCTTGTGGTAGATGGCGCTGAAATGAAACTTAGACTTGAATCTCAGTTCATAGCCGACTGGATTGGTGCCATCTTTGAGGAAGACTGGGCCGTCGTTGCCTCTGCGCAGCTTTTTTGAGGCCCAGCGGATACATCTGGGTAGTTTGGAGGGCCGGAAAAGTGGATCATCGACGTTGCAACAAACTTGAGTTCTGCGTTTGTAGCATGGAAGATGGCGAGACCACTCTAGAAATCTGGTCACCCAGCACTTGCGGCGGCTGGCCGAAACGGTAGAATTGATGATTCGTTGGCACAGATCGGATAATTCTTTGACAGTTTGTGCAGAGTCGAATTTGAATGAGTGGTGCAGTTTCAGGGTTCCCTTGATGTCTGGGTTGACAAAACTGGCATCCTCGATGGGTTTGAAGCCCCACAGTACAGTGATGTAAATGGGCCAGTCATATTTGGCCGAGGCGAATGGAAAGTATAGTTCAGCCTGAAACGATTTCTTTCAAGAACTACCTGACTGAATTCTAAACTCATGTACCTGATTATCGTACCACTCGAAAGGATGCGTTGATTTGAAGACCTGAATGGGATTTCTCTCAGGCAACGAAAGTCCAGGGTATCTGAACATGACAAAGGCTGACGCCACCACAATTGCACTAATGACAACAATCCACAACCATCGCAGTCTGTCCACTAGCTGATTCAGCAAAGTGCGCACCAAATACCCGGGCACAGTGCCCACAATTTTCCTCGAGTGTCCCACAACCTTTCTGCATCTGGTCAAAAAGGCCAGATCGGTGCAGTGCCGGAAGCAAGGATTTACATAATTGTCCATTGCTATCAGACTGGCAGGGAGCCAGGTGACCACTAGAATATAATTGACCAGCATAGTGGTGCCTGCAAAGATACCAAAGCAGCGGATGTTCATCACATTGCTGACCATATTTGCATAGAATGCCGCAGCGGTGGTGGAACTGGTCACAAACATGGACAGAGCGGCATGGGCAAAAGCAGAGTAGAGCGTCTCAGCTGAGATGCGACTGGTCCTCTGTTCACCGTGCTCAGTTTTGGTCCAACTGAATATGTAATTCAGCACGAAAGTGTCATCTGCGCCAATGCCCACTAGCAGCACCACCACCAACAGATTCATAAATGGAAAGTAATCGACTTTGAAGACGAAAGTGTAGATGAAGTATGAGATCCCAACTGAGAAAACCAAACATACACTGACCATAATCGTGTAAAAAATACTGCCTGAATAGCCGAAAATGAAGAGCAGAACTATAGCTGTGGCAATAGCCCCCCACCAGGTATCGTTGGAAAGTTTCTGATTGAACACCTCCAGTTTCATGCCCACTTGTAAGCCCACAAGTTCTATCTTCTTCTGCTTATCAGCATACGAAGTGATTCTGTCAGTCAAATGATCGTACATGGACAGCTTGATATCAGAGGTCCGCCGGTACCGGTAGCGGTACGCCTCATAAGTGAACATAGGCAGAAGGGTGTTGACATAAAGCGGACTCTGACCTGCTACCATGACATTGTTTGGCAGAATATGGTAGATAAGATCTCCCATCATGCGGCCGGCGCAGTCCTGGGTCAAATTTGCGCACACCTCCTTCTGACCCTTCTGGCATAAGATTATCTGTTCTTTTTGTGGGTAGCAATTTTTTATACTTTGTAGTAGCTGATCGGCGTGCTGCTGACTTGGATTACAACTGTCCCTTTCGGCTGCTGCATGACAGACTGCATACTCTGGCAGCGACCAAAGATTCCTGTACAACAGAAAGTCATCGAATTCTTTTATCGAAGGCTGTATGGCGTCGGATAGACCGCAAATTTCGCTGAGGGTTTCGGCAGAAAAGAGAGTTTGCAGGTCCTTCACTTTAAACACCACTTGCACTAGATATTCCACTAAAAATTGGGTTTAATTAAACACTGGTGCATACATGTAAAAAGTGTCAATCGTACTGTATTTAACCTCCTTGCTGTTTAGCTGACCACAAGGGGTGGAAAGCAGAGTCATCGCTAGAAGCTTTGCCCAGGCTGGAAGTTTAGGGTTATCTCCGCTTTGAATGGACCGGCCCTGGCGCGAATAGGTCTTCTGTGTGGGAGTGTCTGAAATCTGTTCCTGCAGATTGTCCCAGGCCATTGCTCTGCTGGTATACTTGGTCCCTCTGGCCTCGAATCCCTGCAAATAGACTTTTCCAAAAATACTGATAAACGATTGCCGACAACCTTCTGAGGGTCGAATCCGCTCAAAGTTGTGGATCTGACGAATCGATAAGCCGAGTAACCAGTGAGACCGGCTGATAAGAGGCCAGTGATAGCAATGATGAGGAACGGAAAACGCAAGAGAAAGTTGGTGTAGCTAAAAGCACACTTTCGCCAGTCAACTGCCATTTTATAGAACTAAATCGTACTGTCTGACGGCTCGGCCAATGACGTCCTTAAATGCACGGACACAGCTTGGATTATGCATTTGGATGCAGCAGAAGAGCCACTAAATTCGGCAGCAGATGTCGTAACAACACAGAAACGAGAAATGTATGTTCTCCGCCAAACTTCTTGGCCGTGGTGTCGGCCCACTAGAAGAGTGTAAAGTGACGAAAGAGCATGTCTTCGAGCAAATCGTGTCCTCTTGTATGCGCACAGTGCAAAAAATTCTAGATTCCGGTTTCAGATGCGATAAATATCGGCTTTAAGTATGCATATTTTACTCGATCGTGAGATACGTGCGATACAGGCCGAGATCTGCATGAAACGAATGTTTACAGCGAGCAGTTAAAATTTGAGCAGACGTCTATATAACCGATGCAAAAAGTCTGTGCTATGGTTACCGGATCAGTAAAACCAATCTAATGCCCAATTAATCAGAGATGTTTACTAAAACCCTGAATAGAAAGCAGCAAAATTGGCATCTGCGGTTGTTCTGTGAATAATCAATAAATACAGAATTAAGCTGAGTGTTGCGTAATCACTTTATCAGCAAACAAGCTCAGTCGGTTTCAGCTTGCACGCATATTTGCCGTCGTAAAATAGCAGCAGTAGAGTTTAAATTGCGGCTATCCAGTAGAAGCACCGGTTTGAGTGTTTGTTTAGGCTTCGGTTTGCCTTTTCTTTAATCCGTTGACGATACACAAAGCGATACGTAAGCGTACGTACTACAGATAAGCGCCTATGTGGGTGCTCTTGAAGATTGGCTGGCCAGTTGTGAGTTATACGTTTTTGGCAAAGATTTACAAGATTTACAATCTGGAGCCAGAAGACTCCGACAGACAGACGGCTTTGGGAATTTTCAGAACAGGTCTGAAATTTCCCGAACTAAAAGCAGAGCAAACATAAAATGGAGCAAGTCTGACATCTAAACGATTCGGTCAAAATGACTGTTCAGCGTTGGTTGATCCACTGGAGGCTATTTCTCATAGTTTTGTCACCAATCCTTCTGCTACCTCTTCCTTTGGCTATCGGGACACCTGTGAGTATATGTATATGTGTAATAGTGTTGGTGTACATTATACACGACGTAAGTACTGTACTGTATGGTACGGTATGTCGCATGCCTTTTCCCTTTCTTCTTTCAGTTCTTACCATACATGTAACATGGGGTCTGGTTGTCTGCACCCACCCGACTTAAGCCAGACCCCGAATGGGACATCCCCCCCCCCCCCGAGATCATTTTTCCGCCCCCCCCCTCCGATTTTTTTGGCAAGAATTTATTTGAATAAATCTTGCGATTTTGCACAATTTCAGACACAAAAATTGCCAAAATCGCCCGTAAAACAGCACTTTTCAGCTGTATTTCAGCCTAAATTAGCGATTTTTGACGATTTTTAGACAAAAAATGCGATTGTTTCGATTTTGAGCGTTTTTAGTGCCGAACCCCATTCCCAAAATTTGGGATCAGAGCCCCCGGCCCCGGCCGGCACCAAGACCCCCCAACCCATCCTCCCTCCTTCGGCGGATGACCTGTTACATGCACGGTTCTTACTCACTTTAGGCAGCCAACTGCGGCTATGTGGTTTTACTGATGGCGATTTTCTGGATGTTGGAGCTGTTGCCACTGGCTGTTACGTCGTTTCTTCCGATTTTTCTTTTTCCTCTACTGGATGTGCTGGCCGTCGGTCAAACGTGCGCCAATTATCTAAAAGTATTCTACATATTATGAGGGGAAAGGACGCGTTTGCGACAACAGATCATTTTACAGGACACAAATTTCCTATTCGTTGGTGGCTTGATTGTGGCCCTGGCGGTAGAAATTTCCAACCTACATGAGCGCATAGCCCTACGCGTTTTGTTGTTGATGGGCACAAAGCCCAAATGGTTGATGCTTGGTTTTATGCTTGTCACCAGCTTTCTGTGGGTCACATTTTTTACAGTTTTAGTGCGAATTAGCAATTAATTACAGGAGCATGTGGATAAGCAACACAGCAACTGCAGCCATGATGGTGCCCATAGCTATGGCGATAGTGGAAAACACTGTTATGAGCAAGCGCACTGAATCTCCGCTCAGTGAAGCACAGGAGAGACAGCAAATTGAATTGAATGAGAGAAAAAGGGATCATTCACTGGTCGGACATGCAATCGAACACCAAGAACATCTGGACACTGTTGTTGGCATCAACAACGTGGCTTTCAGCATGGAAGATGGCAAAAATAGTGTCGAGTTAGCATTATTCTTCTTTCTCTAAGTTTAGCCCGAAGATGCAAGGAAATATATTCCCAAAAGGTTCCCAGTTCGATCATTTTCAGGGTTTCACCAAGCCGTAGTCGTTCAGTATCAATGCACTCCAGCAGAAGACCAGAACCAGTGGAACACCGCATCCCTCGCTTGGACTTTGGTCTCATGACCCCTGCAGAACTGAATGTTTGTAAATCACTACTTCTCTGTATATGTTACTCTGCTAACCTCGGCGGAACGGGTACCTTGACAGGGACAGGACCAAATTTAGTACTCAAAGGACAGTTAGATGGGTAGGGAGATTGCGCCTGTCTCAAACCACAGTGGCATTCTAACTTTCAGCATATTCCCAGGCAAAAACACAGGAATCAGTTTTGCTTCCTGGATGCCGTTTGCTATTCCTCAGCTGGTAATTCTCCTGCTGCTAGCCTGGTTTTTGCTGCAGCTGTTTTTTCTGGGCTGGAGAACTGTTCTCTGCATGGATAACGACAATACTGACTACACTGCTGCTAAGCGGCTCTTACGTGAAAAGTACATTGGTTTAGGACCTATGAGGCACTAATTTCCTTGCAACTCAGTCAGAACCTGCAAAATGTACGTAGTTTCAGTTGGTCGGAATGGTCAGTTTTGTGCTGGTTCATATTTCTTGTGCTCCTTTGGATCTTCAGACAGCCTGAATTCATGCCTGGATGGGCCCAGCTGTTCGATAGCAAGTATCCACATTTAGTCATCCGACTCTGCCCGAATCACCTTACTCCATCCGTTTAGAAAAATCTCTGATGCAGTCTCAGCAATGTTTGTAGCTGTGGTGATGTTTGGGTGGCCGAATGTTGCCCCGTGGCAGTCGAGCGTCGGTACCGTAGGACTTGTGACATGGCACTCAATGCAGCAAAAGTTCCCCTGGTCAGTAATTATGCTGCTGGGTGGAGGGTTTGCTCTAGCTGATGGAGTGAAGGTTAGCTCTAATACAGTCAGGCACTTTACGCCGTGTATGATACTGGCACCATATAAGGTACCACCACAGTTCCCGAACGTGGGGGTACCATATATGGTACCACTAGCCTAGGTACCGGTACCATACACACTATGGTAACGGCTAGTCTTGTTAGGCTCTTATTTATTTTATTCACAGTATGGAAATTTTGTGGGAAAATCGCTGAATATACATTAGCAGTGCAGTTCTATCAATTTCATTCCTATTCTAAGCCTAAAATTGGTTTTGAAGAGCAGCAGCCACTCTGTGAGCAAAGCGACACGTAGAATATCGACTCTCAGGCTGTAGCACTATGTTTGTACCAAAGTACTTGTATCAGCTTTTGTATTTAAAGTTGCTTCTGATGCATACTTGCATCTCCTACAAGCTAAATTTCATGCAAGGAAAAAATTTAGAAAAAAATTTTAATAAAAAAGCTGTTTTTTGGCCTTAACAATTTTTTTACAACTATAGTACCGGCACTTTATATGGTGCCAGTAGCATAAACGGCGTAAAGTGCCTGACTGTAATATGAAAATTGTATTAGGTGTAGACTTGCTTTTCAGAGCAGCAAATTGTCGCTATGGCTCGGCTGTACATTGGAGGGAAGCTTGAGCGAAGTTCCATCGTTAGCCCTGAATCTGATTTTCACCGCAATAATCACATTCATGACTGAAATTGCAAGCAACACCGCCACTGCGAGTATCTTCATTCCAATCATGATTTCTATTGTGAGTAGTTAATCCAGATCGCGATGCCCCAATTTTACTCTTTGATTCATGTACTGAGTCAGAAGTTGAGTAATGGTGAACTAGAAATAGTTGATTGAACATTGAATTCCATTTCAGGCCCAAAACCTGCACATCAATCCGTTATATTTCGCGCTCTCAGCTACAATCGCACCGTCGTTCGCATTCATGCTTCCTGTGGCCACTCCGCCCAATGCCATTTGCTACGAAGTTGGTGCACTCAAAATTACTGACATGGTAGAAAGTTGAAAATTTGCTTGCTGAGATTCGGGTGCAATTTTCAGATGAAAGTCGGATTCTTCATGAACTGCATATGCATAGCGGTGACCGTGCTCAATTTGAACACGTACGCACACATGTATTACAGTCTTGGGGAGTACCCAGCTTGGGCTGACTTTGTGAATAGTACAGGTTCAGGGTGTTGATACTTCTGTAATCACGAACACTTATGTACTTAGTACTATTGTTGTTCCTGTAAATGGTCATTGTTCATTACTCAATTTGAAGTTTTACTTTACATTCCTTCAGCACTATAAATAAAGCTGCATTCAGGACATAGAATCAAATGAGTGTACATGTAACAGGTCATCGCCAAAAAGAGAGGTTGTGGTGTCTGAAAACCCAAATTCCTGCTGGAAGAGCACAAAAAAGTCGCTCAACAATCACTAAAAACGCCAACCTGGGCTCAAATCAGCTAAAAATAATTGTTTTACAGGCAATTTTCGTGTCTAAAATTGTGAAAAATCGCAAGAAAAGTTCATGGTGTTAAAATCAGAGGCGAGTTGTAAGGTTCCGGGGGACCAGTCGTGGGGAGACCTCCTCTGTTACATGTACAGCAATGAGACTCAGGCACCAAAAAACTGGTTCAAAAAGCCGCCGGCCACCTCTCCACCCACAAGATTGCCGATGCCGCCCAGCAGCTGGTTGAGAGGGCCTCTCTGACCGACCAGAAACTGGTTGCTTATATTGGAGATTTGGTCGCACCGATTCTTCGACTGCTGCAGCAAAGTGGCAGTTTGCAGGGCGCCGAGGATGTTGCAGTTGAGAACCGACTGACTAAGCCGACCGCATAACTGACGTTCAGCCTGCAATTTGCAGGTTTGTCTGGCCGCTCCGACCAGATCCAAGCGTCCGGTCTTTAGGGCAGAATTGACTTGTCCACCCCAGGCCAATAACGTCTGCTGGTCGATTTTTTGTTCACAGTTCGCGAACAGAATCTTCATAAAGTCGCCAACGAATGGAATACAACCTAGAAATAGAAAAAATTCGCAATGTCCTACCTATATCAATAGACTAAATGACGCAACGCAACACAGACCTTGTCCTTGCGGAACTCCGAAATTGTTAGTTCCAACAAAATTCGACAATTTCGGAAGTTGTAGTCTGCCGCCGCCGGCCGGGTGAAATGCTTGACCCAGCAGCTGTTTTAAATCTGGAAACTTTAACAGTTGAGAGTTGGTTAAAGCCACAAAAATAGTCAGCAGAAGATAAAGTTGCTTCATCTTGTTGAGTTAGTGACAGGGCTACTCCATATATAAACCGATCTTGAGAATAAACAGGCGGTCGGTCGTAATGACCAAGGCAAACCGGACTTGGGCGAAAGGCGGAAAATTGATTACGTAAGGACGGGTGTTTAAGAGAGATTCCCAAATTGGATGGGGGACCTTAGTGGCAGGGACAGACGGAAAATCGGTGTCAGCCGGTGGTCGCACAAACTTTCGCCTTTGACGGATTTGTAGAGTCCCCGCAGCCGGTTGTCGGAACGATGTCAGGCCGGCCGCCCGAAATCGCCTGTCGACCGACTTTGCGGCCTTCCACGTCGACGCAACGCTCCAATTGAGACCTCACACACGCACACAAGGTCCGATGGATTTTATAGGCCCCTTTAAAATAACGTACATTCTATGTACATCGTTCGTGCCACCAGCTTTCCACTGCAGTCTTTTGACAGCTGTGAAATGCGACACCTCATAAAGGTAGGGAAACACTAACTTGACAACAATTTATGACTTTTCCCTGCGGGACGCGCATACTGCTCAACCAACCAGCACTTCGGGTAGACTTATACCGATTTCTTTCTAACAAGGGGCCATCCAAAAAGGACGTCGTCTAAAAATACTGATTTTTTGGACCCATTCCCTTCGTTTTCAGTTTACTCCCCAACAAATGCAACGTGTACTGAACTATCATGCCAGCTTGTCACATAACTGCAAAAACTATTAAATAAATCTCTAGACGCTTTTCTATCGATATAAACCTTTCACATATTGAAAATATGACATTTTCGAAACAACGTTTGCCTTTTACCAATTGGTTGGTTTCCAAAAATTCTTAAAAAAAAGCGATTTCGTTTTTTAGCTAGCACCTTACAAGATGGGGTGTAAGACCTCATACAGGGCCGCCTTCCCCTCTGAAACGACGTCTTTTATGGGCGCACCCCCAAGAACATAAATGTGTAGTATAATTTACCATAGACCTCAAGCATCGAAAAGACTAAAAGCGTGAAGACTTATTTTCTTAAAAAACAGAATTGTGAAAATGTTTGAAAGTGTAACTGTAAGATTGAAGTTTCAGACTACA